>JAHZND010005333.1:0-37723 GCA_027744115.1 Acrocyrtus sp. NNG-2020
CTTATGAGAACTTAAGAAAAAAACTTTTTCTTTTTGGTATTATTAGCGAAACAAAGTTTTTCCTTGGTTTTATTCACGTTCTTGGAATGAAATGATTTTTCATCACACTTTTTTTCCGCCGCAGCTTCCACCATCCTTTCTGTGAGTTTAAAAGCGGGAGAGGAAAAAAATATTGGAAAAAATTTTCTAATTAACTGTTTGTCTCACGCCTAGTCTTCTTGCAATAACTCACCGTTACGGGAAAGAAGAGATCAAATTAAGGCAAGATAGATGACGCACTCCACCCCTTTAGGCTAGGGTGTTTGATTTGGTGGGAGAGTGCCAGAAACGGCTATAGAGGCTAAATTAATTAATTCATGGAGCATTCAACATTCCCCGGAATAACCTAGCATAACCTCGTTACCGATATCGCATTCACAGCGGTACAAGTGAGCTGAAGCGAAAAAGGAGAATGAGGAGCTCTATCCGCAACACAAGTGACATTAATGTGACATTTCCCCCGTCATAATCCTTTGTTCCTGCTATAGGTATTAATGAAGCACTTTCAGGTTTTCCTTCTGAGCAATGTGCAAAATTCATAGAAAGTGGGCTATTCCTATACTCATCAGCGAAAAACTTTTTTTAGAGAAAAAACCTTTCCCCGTGGAAACATTGTGGATGGCACACGCACTCCAGCCATGTCACAAAAGTTTCATCCTCCACCACAGAATCACTAAAGACAGCGTCGTCGCTCCACTACTCAGATTCACACCAGGGGGAATATGAATGCGTGTGAAGTGTTTGCCATCCTGTCTTCCTATTCAATTCAATTATGTATTGAGCCCCTCACTACACATTTGTCGTTATCCATGAACACTCACAAAAAAATATGGCGGTAGGTAGCAGCTTGCTGCAGCTCATTACTTATTTACGCTCACTATTATTGGACAGAAAACTTGGCTCCCGTAAGTGCCCCAAAACAAGTAGCACGAGCAGAGCTGTACTCATTACACAGCACAAATAACAATTCCACATTATTGCAGAAGGAAATTGGTCATGAGAAACACAAAAGCCTTTTTTAGCAGAGCTCGCTCGCGAGTGTAATACGAGTAGGGAGAACGGGTATCGTATTACGCACTACTGTAATTTACCATTTGCGTTAGTGCATTTTGCAAGTGCTTTTTTTGCAATCCAATCCAAAAGTGATCCAACACATATGAGCTAAAAGCATCTTCTCACAGCATCTGAGAGAGTAATAAGAGCTGAAAGAGTAACTGCCACCACAGCAGCCGATAAAAACAAGAGCTGCTGAATGCTGACGACGACGCAAAAAACCTCTCTTAAAAAATATATTAGTCTTCGCTAGCAATTAAGAAGTTCCAGCGGTTGCGAAAAAATAAAATCGAAGGCAGGGTTCATTTCGTATGTAAAATTGGTGCATAATTTACAGAGAGTTGGTGAGAGGAGCAGTAGCTTTCTGTATGGCGCTAGTTTGTGTTTTGGAAGGTGAGCACTTTTGCAATGTCAATAGCTGACATCATCAAACAAGCCGAGTGAACGGTTCAGGTAGCCGCAAGGTAAAGTTTGACATTGACTGATGCGAAACTTGTCATTTTACTTGTGTTTATAGCACCTCGCGTGTGTATAGTATGGCAGGGCATGAACTTGGGAAGATAATGGAGTGACACTCTATACAGCTCTGAAGGGAATGGGCCCTTTGTTTTTTTCGCTTTCCGCGAGCGTGATGCATGAGCTCATCATCAGAAGTAGTAAAATGTCAAGCTATTGAATAAATTCAGCAGAGAAAATATGTGTGCCGCTGGTAAAGGCTACTTCATCAAGCCACCCGATGGATTACGCCTTTAGTCAGAGAGTGCACGAAAAAAAAAGTGCAAAAAGGCAATTTGACAAAATAACTCTCCCAGTGTGTGACACGCAGAGAAAGATGGATATATATGCAAGCCACATAAAGCTCCTCTTCCCCGCCACTCTATTTGGCGATGAATTCCATTTATGTGCGATTTTGCTCACTGCTACCAGCTAGCAATCGTCGGAGTAGAATCTGTAGGCAGTAAAAATGTGACGACGACGGCATTTTTCACGAGTACAAAAGCACTAAATTCACTTACGTGGTCTGGTGGAAGCTGGGAACAAGTTATTTTTTTGTGCTCAACACTTATCCAGATTAGCAAAAAAGAAATAAAAGCGGAGGTGCCATACAAAATGGAGATATAATGGTGCTATAGTCAAAGCAATTAAAGTGGTCACCTTGGGGTGACTGGTTAGCAAAGATTCTTTTTTTTGCTAGTCAAGAGATATTTTTTTCTCTTGATATTAAATTCAAGAAATTGTCATCATCAACTGCTAACTGCTTTAAAGAAAGGTGTGCAGTAGCGCGGTGAGATGGGACAGCTCACACAACTTTTCGCAACTCCAGCAAATCGCTATAAGTTATAGGAGTAGCGAGGCCGTTAATTAACTGGATGCTGTAGAAAAAAGGAAAGAAAGTCAGAATAAATCTTGTACATCAGTCCGCCTACATAATCATTGCATAACGTATTTATTAAAAAAAGAAGTAATTTGAGCTTTTTGTTCTTCTAAGAAAGTATAACTGCTTACATTTCAAGTATAGTTCTTCATCGGTGATTATGCCATGTTGAGCTGATTGTTTTTGTAAAGAAAACTAAACAAAGCTAAATGCCGAAACAGAGCCAGCTTTCATAAACAAAATATTTTTTTTCAGCAGAACTGAAAGTTTTTTCTTGTTTCCGGTTACATAGCATTTACCCACACGAAATATACATCGTATCCCCATCTAGCATCTAACTTTACATTAATGCTACTTCTCGGAAAGAACTAATGCTAACAAAAAGTTATTGAATTCCATGTCATTATTGCTTGCAAATAGTTAACCTTGGAAAAGTTTTTTTTAAAATAAAAAGTGCTGTGTTGTGGTTGCATCAGCACTTACTCTTGCCGAATCATAGCTTTTATGAAGATTGGCTTAATATCATTAATGCACTATGCTCGTTTGGCGTTGATCACGCTTTGTATTTTCCAATTTCAATGAGAGGCTATAAAATTTAGAAATAAAAAATGCGTTTTCTCATTTAATTCCATTTCAATCCTTTCAGCTACGATTGGCTGTTGTCACGTACTCTTTTTTTAGGATTGTGATTTTTTTTCCTTTCCAAGTGAGCACACAGGTGGCAGCTCCCAGCTTCCTTTGGAAAGTTGAATGGATTAAAAACGTAACGGAGCAGCTGCAATTGAACAGGGAGAGATGTCAGCAACGCTTTTAATTATGAGATTGCTCTCGTACTCTTGCCAATACTGTGTGATTCCCACTTTAATCATCTCATATATCAGTATAAATCAAAGCCTCTCTGCAGCACTCTCTCCGTCTATTATTACTTAACATTTGACATTTCACTTTTCGCAATTGTTAATTGGAGATAGAAAAGGAGAGTGAGTGGAGCAGATAGAGAAACCAACTTTACGTAAAAAAATATAAATCCAGCTACTTATATCTGTTTACAAAAAATTCTTTTAAAAAATCTGTTGCTTCTTGAAACTGAAATAGAAATCGGAAGAAATGTATTTTATTTTGCAAGGAACGACTAGAATACCTACATTAAAATGATTTACGATAGTCAGTAAAAGTCAAACATTGGCGCAGGTCAATTAAGTTTATGGAAGACGGACTCGCACTTTTTCTTGGACCGGATTCCAAATGAGATGAAGGGTGTTTATACGATATTTCACTGCTATTAAAACGGTTAGACATCCACCCTGACTGCGTTGCTGTTGTTCTGTTCTCTTTTCGATCTTCACTTCGCATTTTTCAATTTCCTCTTTTCCTAAGCTCCGCTTCCCACCACAACGGCATTTGATATGTGTGTACTTTGTTAGTGTAGCGGAACAAAATTTGAGTCATTTTAGCACGTCAGCCTCCACACAACCTAAAAAAATTTCTTGTGCTGCTGTCGCAATCACTACTGCTAAACAAAGACGTTGTTTGTTTATACTGAGAATAGCTTGGTAATTGGATACTCCGTATAAAAGGGAAATGCTTCAAATTTACAACGTGAAAACTTGACAACGGACCTGTCCGATGTTTTCTACAGATATCTTCGCCGCAACGATCTGCTATGCAACTGACATTCCTCCCCTAATCTTCTTAATCCATGCGAAACCCATAACAAAAGTATCCCCCTCCTCCCATTCTCGTCCACTGGGAACGCCGCGATATTTTTTTTACATGGTCACAAATTTTTTTTCTACTCAATGGGATTTTCTAGGTCTAAATCGCTTCTCAAGACAGTTTACACATCATTAAACTAATTTTTTTCTAAATAAAAAGGGTGACTTTCGTGTTTTGCAGAGAGCACAAGCCGAAAGGTTGATTTTTGTAAAGGATGGAACGGTGAGCATGCTAGAAAATGCCGAAACGTTCGAAAATCATGTGGAACTCCATTTAGTACATATACATATTGTATAGGAGCCCCCGATTAAAAATAAAATCCAAGGCCGACTCATAAGAAACAAGGATGGGGCTATACGGTATCTGCGCTCCGATTTTTTTAGTTCGAAAAAATAGCTGAGAGGTTTGGAACCATCATATCCTCTCTACAATTTTTTTACCCTTCTTCTTATTACTCCTCTGATCACTTTCGGTTCGGAGGAATGAGAAGCGTGTTCCATCAGCTTCTGTGGCAGTTGGCGGTGGAGTGCTACTGTGTACACTGATGAGCTTCAAAAGAGGGAGAGACACAATTCCACAGTTTAAATAGTGCATAGTTCTACTCACTAGCACACGGTTTTATTGGTGATGTATTGATTTCACAGTGTCTAAATATATGCGCTGTTTATATTCCAATAATTTTTCAGTTTGAGATTTCAAACGGAGGAAGCAGCAAAATATATTTCAGTGCAATGGACTAGTTCCCTTTTTTATTGCAAAAGTATTGGCACATCATATTCCTCTAAAGTGGCACTGCTCTCTGGCTTTCATCCTGTTTGCCTACGTGCAAAATAAGTAAGGAACGGGTGTGCTTGAATCTAATCGAATGCTTTTTTTCTCTGCTGAGGATCATCAGCAAAATTGATGAGGAAAAAGTTTGCGCTGCTATGTAAAGTGGAATTAGGCCCAGGTGTCTAAATAATGGCTTGTCCCCGATAACTCAGAACGAAAAAAAATTTTTTCGGTGTTTATTTTCTTTCCACTGAAAAATACGTATGGCTTCCTCTTGCAAATGACTAAAAAACAAGTTGGGAAGAAGGAAAAAAGGAATTATAAACAAGCTCAGTTTGAAGTGTACGAGAAGCGTGCATTAACCCTTTTTTGGAGGAGTTTCGAAAAGAAAAAATAATAACTGCTGGTTAAGTAGCCATTACGTATTTAAAATTTCAACTGGGAGTTCAAAAAAAATTTCTCCGGCTTTTAGGGGATTGTTTTGTAGTAAGGTCAATGTAAAAGTGCAAGTGAATGTTTTAGTTTACGCACGAAATAAAATTCAGACGTCAATTAAGACTGTGATTAAGCTCATAGTTGAGGTACGAGATAACGAGAAACGAAAAAAATGACATCGACAGGAATACGAGGTATACGCAGAAAAAAGTCTTCCTTGGGAGAAGTTAAAGTTGCGGTATTGGGAGCGCCTGGAGTTGGCAAAAGTGGTAAGTAGAAGTAAGGTGACGTTGGCGGGGCAATATGAGAAAGTAACCTAGAACCTTTGCTCTTTTCATTTCGCAGCACTTACAGTTCGATTCCTTACAAAACGGTACATTGGGGAGTATGATCACCAATCAGGTACATTTTAGGTTTTTGCAGCCAAGTTATTGCAGCTAATAAAGCTTATGCGCTATAAAAGATTTTAATGTGTTTTGTGATAGAGACTCGTTACAAACATGAAACGATGGTGGATGGGGAGCCGGTGATATTCGAAATTCTTGACACATGTCCTAAGGTACAAAGTTATAGTTCTAAGCATAGTAAAATAGTTTTTTTTCGACGTGAGAAATACACACTAATTATGTAATTTCCTTACTAGTCTTGCAACGATCCAATTTCAGCGGAAACGCTACAGTGGGCCGACGGATTTCTTCTTGTATACTCGATAACGGATAGGCAGAGCTTCAACTACATAAAACGTCTCAAACAGCAGCTGCTAAATTTTAGGAACGGAGATAGCAATCCGTCCTCCTCTTCTCTTTCAGTGACCCCGCTACCCATATCATCAGGTGGGGGAAGTCCAGGGATTGTTTCCTACAATGGTAATGGTTCGTCCAGTTCCAGAGACTACGGAAGCATTTCCCCCTCACCGATGGTGCTTGTAGCGAACAAGTGCGATATGATTCATATTCGACAAATTAGCACGGAGGAAGGTAAGGACGCCGTTACGAAAAGAAAAATTAAGAAATGCGAAAGTTATTAATTACGGTTTTGAAAGTACGCAATTGATCTTATATTAGGGGAAATACTAGCGAAGGATTTGGATTTGAGCACCTTCACCGAAGTTTCTGCTTCAGACCAAGTTACTCAGGTTGCGGAAGTTTTCCATGATGTAAGTTAATTAAGTAGTAAGTTAATTTTGTGACTTATTGCTGGCTATCTTAATTGAGCTGAGAGGTTGGGACCTCGTAGGTATGCAGGGACATACAGGCGGCACGGAAAAAGACGAAGCAGTCACTTTTAGATCGCGTCCTTGGCAACAAAGCAGCAGGACTTAGAGTATACGCAAGAGGAAAAAGTGATAGTGCCCTGCCGAAGGAAAGCAGTTGATGTAACAGTACAAAACCGTGAGCGATGTTTTGACAAAAATTATTTATCAATTTAAAAAGGGTGACCTGTTATATCAATAATAAAACGCTTTCATAAGAAAAAAATCACGACACTATGTACAACTACACTTCCACTTTTTTGGGTTTAACTTTATTTACTTTAGGAAACAGTTTGCATTATTATAATTAATATTATAATTATTATTATTATTCACTGGATCACGTTACAATATTACAAATAATTCATAAATAATATATTTATTATCTATATTAGAAAAATTTCATCCTGTTTACTTAGCAAAAACTCCGTGAAAGTGTTAATAGGAGCGATGGCCGCCAAACTTAAGGTCAAGTTATCTGACCAAAGTAAGTTCGGGCCAAAAACAACGGCAAGGTTTGATGACGTCATTTTATTCAGGTCAGCTCGGTCCATTACCTAAAAGCACAGTAGTTTTACAAAGGAAGTTTTACTTTGCGGTTTCCAAATTTATGTTTAGCATTTCACATACCTTTCCTAAAAACTGGATTATGTATTTAAGAACGTAGTAATTATCCTCCGGTAACTTCTCCAGCACGATCTGCTTCACGAAAGGGCCTTTATCGTCTTTTGACAATTCTGTGAAGAAAGACGTGTGAATATGTGATTAAAAGTGGACAATTTTAATTTATACTATAGTTAGGAATCTTTAGTTTAGAAAGTTTACTTTGAAATTCAAGAATTTCCTCGAAGAGATCATATGTCAGAAGCGGCTCTTCCAGCTCTCGGAGGAATGCCTTGATGAGTACAGCGGCTAAATGAAAATCGCCATTAAAGTCAATTTTCTCTCCTCGATTTGCCTTCTCTTGTGATACTTTTACTAGCGCTGTGCTCGTTGATCTTCTGAAAAGTCCGTCTGTTGCGAGTGCTGTGAAAAAAACCACGAGTATTTATACATTATAAAACTGCTGGCAACTTTTATTTTTCAGTTTCTTTTTTCCATTATTTGGCTGCTTTTAAGATACCTTCAGGTTGGCTAAGATATTCCACGCACTCCTTCAGAATTGGGGCAACGATTTCCCCTCCATGGTTCTGCTTAATGAAGGCCAAGGACACTCCAAACTGCTGCGTCTCCAGCGGAGGTTTTCCATTGACACTTGAATTTTCCGACTGGTTGGAACACGTCGCTGTTGTACTACTTGATTTCGATGTTTTGGCCATCAGTTGTGCATCATATCTTTAATCGTACCAAAATTTTAATTGTAAGATTGCTCTAGCTAGCAATTTTTAATAGTAAAAGTTAATTTGTAAATAAATGTGAAAGCGCTACATGTGCCACCAACTTACTCGTGAACATCTGTTGGAATGCATAATTGATCCAAACGTATGTGCTGATTCAATTCTGTAAGATAGTTGATATTCATGACCTTCCTTCCAAATTTAGCACTGTCAAGCGGACAACAAAACAATTAGTTAAATGTTTGTAAAAGGTTATAAAATATTTTTATAGTTATATGCCGGTTTCTTCTTACCTTACAACTGGCTTGAACAACTGAAAAGTAAGTTTGATGAAATTTGTTGGGTGGACTAGATATAACGCTTTTAGGTTTTTCTTGTACTTCCTTTCAAATGCCTTATATGCTTGCCACAGCCATGATAAAGGGGGCTTGTTCTTACTGTTGAGTCCGTAATGAAAGTAGACTAGGTTATAGTCTTGCTCCACATACTTGTCCAGCGTATACAACAAGTACCTGCAATTTAAAATGTTATATAAATAAACTTTTTAATTAAAAAATAAACTAAAATTATATAAATAACGTGTAGGTAGCATACCTCAGGAATCGTTGATGATCAAACGTCTTGTTCGATGGAAGTTTGCACGCCATAACAACTATGATCTTTTTCCCAAAAGCATCATCTCCCACAACTTCAACAATCCCATGTTGTGCGATATCTGCAAAGTCTTCTTCATCTTGAAGGGGGGTGGTGGTTATAGAGTCTGGCTCCGGAATGAATGGCGCTGCGGCCAGCTCCTCCTCAAAGTTTTCCTCTATTGTACCATCTGAAACGGGAGATTCAAGGTACTCGAATACACGAACTTCCTCCTCCATCCCTGTTTTACCACGCAAGCGAGGTTCCATGATAGAGATTTCAATAAAAAATGTTATTGAACAAAATCAAAGAGTAGTCGGATCATAAGTACATTGCCGGTGCCCAACAAACAAGTTAACAATTATCACAAACAGCACTACTACGTTAGCACAACATAAAAATTAATTTTACAAATTATATACAACAAACCAAACTATTCGCAAGTGCATCGTTATTTACCACCAACGAAACTACCGCTGAGAAACAACCAAAAAGTTTATCCAAAAACAGCTTATCAAACAACTAAAAATGTAAGCAGCTCATCAAAAACTCAAACAAAATCTGCCGTAGAATCCAGAATGGAGTAATCTACGTGTGCTAAAAGAGAAAATGGGTGTAAAGGGCTACAGGACAAAAAAAAAGCTTATCATCTTAAGTACATCCACCCACATTAAATAAACATATGCCTATCTGCTGATGGGCGTTATCAAATCAATTGCACCCTATCTACTCTGCTCAGACAATTTCTAGGCAGATCCAGATACACTCTCCTCTGCCTGGTGTCTCCTTCCTCGTATGTGGAGGGCATCAAATGAGAAAAAGCATTACCAAAAAATTTATTTTTAAATTTAAATTGTCAATTTACCAGCTCCTATGCATTTTTCAACCTTGCCAATTCCACACAGCGTCTGCCCCATTCACGTTACTAAACAAAAAAGTCGCTCTAAGCGGTGAAAATTTGTGTGCAAACAATTTTACAAAAATTTACAACGGCACATATAAGTTAAGTACACAACACAACTACTGAAGCTGACTGCACGTAAATTACCGACTAATAGCTCTCCTTAAAAAATTAAATCCGACACAGTAGTTCTACGCAGAACGTTTGGTATTATTGGCAAACTTTTAATCACTTTATTCTATTGTCTTGCTAGTATTGGCAGGTGTAAAAAACCAATAAAAATTAAGAAAATAGCCCATTGTCTTTTGCTTTGCGTGAACCACCATGTCGGAATTGTAACAAAAACCCCAAACAAAACCCATTTTTTGTTTTTAGTAAAAAACAAAAAGATTTTTAAAACATTCCAAAAAAGCTTAATTTGTTTGTTTCATCAGTGAGTGAGTTTTTTTTCCTTAAATTGTAAAGCTTTACCAGTGGTAGATGCAACTTGTTCTAGTTCAGTATCATCAAATTCCAGATTTGGCTCATAGTCGTGGAAATCTGACAGACTTGGATAAGGGTCCTCACCATCTGCTCCTAGATTGTTTGTCGACGTTACTGGCTCACACATCATGTCAGCAGTTATTTTCTCTCACCGCTCACAGACACTCCGAATTTAGGTAAATGACAGAGAGAAACTTAACTTGGCAATATTTCCTTTTTTTGTAAAGTTAGCGACTTCACTCACTGACATTTATGTTCTTGTAAATACTCAATTAAAATTTTTAATTTAAAAATTGCCCTCCCTTAAAATCAAAAGTCTTCTCTGTAAATTTTACTATTACTCTCAAACAGTCTTTAATTTTACCCAAACTGGCCTGGCATTAGTCAAGAAAATAATAATTTCAACTAAGCTGTTTTTTTACATCCTTTCTTTCCGAGATCAAATTTCCAATGTAATTTGTAGTTGTACAGAAATTAAAAGAAGAGGCAAAAATACCTGGGAATGTTCTCACGTTTGTTTTTGGTTGTTAAAACCCCAACTCAATCTACTTAAATGCCACAACGCACACGTAAATGAACAATTTCGGAATGAGAGTTCAGTCATGAATATGTCAACGCTAATTCAATTAAATTTATATACCTATACCACTAAAAAGCATTTTTTTTCCTCAGCCTACCATTATACCACTATAAATGTAACAAACGGGAATGTAATTTCTTAATCACAAAATTGAGACTCCTCCCATATCTCCACATATAAGAAGTGAGTCACTTTTTTTTGTCGGGTCCTCTACAAAAAAATTATATTTAATATGCTTCCAACTAATTTACTTTATTTTCCCTCACTCTCTCCATTTTTTAACAGTTCTCTGCGAAACGTCCCCTTTTTCATTTTTTTTATTACTCTACGCCTAAAATAATTTGATTAACTTTCATTTACTTCTTCTCCCTCTTTTCCCCCTCCAGTCCCATTTTCATTTTACTCTTTCTCGTATACGCCTTACATATCTCTTCTTCATTATTTTTGCACAAAAAACTATTTCTTTTATATTGCAAAAAATAGTATGGAAAATATTTTTTTAATGATATCGCTTCGCAGGAAACACTACACCAGAAAAAAATATATATATATATTGTTTTTTTTGTTATTAAACTAGCTCTCCATCCTCCTCCATTGCCATTTCTCTACAAAAATTTTTTTTTTCCTTCCAGAGAGTTTTAATGGTTACAAAGGAATAAAGAGTAGTTCGCTGATTTAATTGCTTAAAACTTTGCGTTTAGCAATAGCAATAGAGCTCCGTAGCTCTGTTATTATTGGAAGCCTACAAAAATCTTTTTTTTTCGCTAGTATACGATAAGGATGAACAAGACAAAAATGTATCACCCACCACCAAAAAAAACTATACCAGAAAGTGTTTTGTAAGATGCAAAGACGAAGAAGAGTGCTTCTTGCAGTGCCTTTTCGTGTATTAGTCATAGTCACAGAGTGTGAGGGAGATACCATATGATGATGCTACTTCTAGCAAGTTCCCCCATTATTCCCTACCCAAAAACTGGGTGATGTTTGTCTGTCCGTCCCTATCCCCTTTTTTTCTGCTGAGATTTATTTTTGCTGTTTGCCGTTTGTGTGAAAAAAAAGAGTGAGAAAAAGGAGTGAGAATAGTGTACAAACGCAGAGGATTTTGGTAGTTGGTAGTGTGCGAAGTTAATTTAATGGCAGTTTGCACAATAATATTATGTGAAAAATTGTGAAGATGACTGGACTAGAGATGCTATACCCCTTTAATTAAATGAAGTGATAAGAATCTTCTAGAAGAGAGTAGTCCTATTATATGAGTAGTGCAAATTTATAATTGAGAGGATTAGCAGCGCCATCGCACAACTTTGCAAAATGCGATTGGTGGGAGGAGAAATACCTGAACAAAGATTTTAAGTTTTTTTTTCTAGTAGAAATAAAGGAACGGTAATGGGTTGAGAGGAGAGCTGAGAGTTGAGATAAAAAAATTGAAGCATGAATCATGAAAAAAACGCATGTCGGATGTGCATAAATAATGCTCTAATCATGGTACAGATTATTGTGCGTAAATACACGTAAAAATATATATCAAAGGAGTAGAGATTGAGAAGAAAATCAGAAATAAATGTTGCTCACTTCCGCAGCAAAAAGTCTAAAAAAAGCGCTCAGGTGTAGTTGTATCCTCTGAAGTGAGTGTGAGGAAAATTATAAAAAGGGATTTTAAAAGATTTTGCTTTGCGCTTTAAGAGATCTCTCTTTTTTTTCACTCCTCCCTCACACTAATGACATGACAGTAAATGTCGCAAATCGGGCAATTGCGAGAAAAAAATATATAAAAAAACTGCACGCTTTTTTGCCACATGCAGAAGAGCCTCTGTAAGCGCGCCTTTGTTATGATGAAATATAAAAAAAGTGAGTTTTAAAATGAGTTTTAGCATAGATTGCAGAGTGTGTGCAACTTTTCGCCCTACAAAAATAAAAAAATTCGTACCTGCCTGCAACAAATTTTTTTTTCAGTATTTAAGGCCATAACAGCAATAACTGCGCAAAAAATGAGGAGGAAGCATGTACACAAGTTTGCAAAACTGTTTTCCTCAACACAGTTTGCTCTATGCATGAGCTTGTATTACACGACGCTTTTATTTTATGTCTAATTTAAACTCAGCCCACAGAGCTTGTGCAACACGAGTCCTTCTGTCGTGATTTAATAGCTATTTTTTTAAATATGTAAAAGACTGCCTATTCTTCGTAATCTCTCACGTAGGTGCGTAGCAGAGTGATTTGCTAAATAGATCTGCGTGGTGGAATAAAAGAGCTGTCGTTTGCAAGGTACAGAGATAGATTTGCTACTGAAAAAGTTAATTATGTAGTGACATGTTTGTACGAGGATAAATAAGTTCAAAGTCAGCACTCCCAGCAATTTTCAAGTTAACATCAAAATTATCACAATTATTATTTATTATACGGATAATTATGAATATATATTTATATATCATATTTCAGAAAACAAAAAAAAATTAAAGGAATTTTTCTCCTTCCACTTACGTTCTAAATTATTACAGTAGTTCTCTTTTTTTACTTCATCCCTTCCGCTATCATTCTCTCTTTAAATTTTCCATTAAAAGTAATACAAAAAAAACGAAAGGAGCGAACAGCAACGATAAAAAAACTTTTATTTAAAATAAAAAACAAAAATAATTTCTAGTGCGATATAATATTTAGATATGGAATATTTAATATTTCTATTTTTCTTCAAAACTTTTTCTCGTAATTTTTTTTTTAGTTTCACTCTTTTAAATTCGATTTACATCCCGAGAGGTGCGACCTGAATGTACCGGTAAATGTATAAGCGATAATCCTTGGATGCCAACACAACCGAGCAGTCATCCATGAGAGCAACATCGAAACACTGAGCATGCTTAACCTTCGACTCCAAGGCAGACACTAACTGTCCATCCTGCAGAGAAATTTAAATTTAAAAAATCGGTTAGAATGCATCAGTGTAGCTAAGCCATTGTTAACAATTTCTATAATTACCTGTGTAAAAATGGTCAAATTAAAATTGTTATGGTTGTCTGCGACCAAAATTTCTCCGTTCGTGTTGATCCCAACTCCAATAGGATAGTTAGTCAGTCCCTCTCCACCGATTTGACGGAGGAATGTGCCTTCATAGCTAAACACCTTCACGCAGTGGGCCCTGTTGTCGGAGATGAATATTTCCTGGGAGTCGTTCACCACAACCCCATTCGGAAACTCGAGGTGCTTGGAGCAGCCAAACTTGTGGAGAACTGTGCCCATTTGATCGAATATAATCACTCTCATGACCTGCATCAAAATATTTTAGATTTTAAACATTTTAGAATTTGCCAAAGTAACAAATACAACACTGCCATAACTTTTAGCTGCTATATTCTGACCTTGCATTCCACAACGATAATCCTTCCTTTGTTGTTTGTCCCCATACTCGGAGGTGACGAGTAGTCACTGCGGTTGCTGCAAGAAAAATCTTTGTTGCCTGGAAATGACAGTATCAGAATTAGTATAACTTTTCATAAGTAAAAAGTCTTTTCATATCTCAATACCTCAGAATATTTTACAATTGATTTTTTTTTTCAAAGAAAAACGTTTAAAAGAAAAAATGGAGGAATCAATAATGTAAGTGCGACACTAGTACAGGAAATTGCACTTTTTGAGAAATTGAATATGACAAGAGGCTTTTCCCTTGCCATCTTGAAAAATAAATGAAATGAAAAGGACGGTGAAGGAAAGATAAAAATGTGATCGGTGAACAAGAATTGATTCGTGGAAGGAACTGTTAGAAATTGTAAGAAAGAAATCAAGTTTCACTTTTATTGCGAATACCGTTTTGATATCCAGAATCAGATCCAATTGACCACTTCTCGTAAGAGCATTGTCCAATAATATCAAGTTGATTGTAAGGGGCAGAGCCACTGTACAAGTTGTCTGGTCCCCCGTTCCGATCACTTCCTCCACTAGTGCTCGACATAACACTTGTTCTCTTGGAGAGCATATTGGTGTCATGATGCTGGCTCCCATTTTGTCCGACAGAGTGATTCCCTCCCATAGATGAAGCAAGACCGTTAATACCATTCTGGTTGACCTGGTAGCCGTTGACGTGGGCGATGGCCGGAGGTCTTGCGATTGGCGGAGGTGGTAGCTTTTGATTCATAACCATGGGGTCACTTCCCACTCCAGTTCGGATATACCCCAGTGTATTACGAACGGCACTCTTTTTTGTTAAGCAATAAAAACATACTTTTTACAGAGAAATAGAGGAAAGGAAGGAACAGAATGCGGAGCTTTTAAGTCAAGAAGTTATTTATTTTAGCACTTTGCTTATTTCACTCTGGAAAACGAGAGACGGAAGGAAAGCAAAATAAAGAGAGAGTTAAGGAGGTGAAGCACCCTTCCCAGTCCCACTCGGGCTTTCTTACCTGTACCGCTGTGTAGTTAGCAACAAACTCGAGATCACCAGCAGCTGCTGCATTCATCGCCACGGATGGTTCCGGAACGCCTTGTAACAAAGCCTGAAGTCGAGTCTCGAGTAACTTCTTAAATACCAGGATCTGGGGTGGAGACGCGTGCCTCAAGAGTCTCTCCCCGAACTCTACAGTTTGGTACAACCGATCCAGCGTTTCCTGCACCCTCTGAGTTACCACCGACAGAGTCACCTGTACCAAGTTTTTTTTACAGTTAATTTTCTTTGTTTTGAACAATTTGAACAGGAGCACCAACAAAAAAATGGTCTCGCAGCCCCTCCTACCGTTTCCATTTTTTTTCTCAGGTGAAATAAGATTCATTATTTACTAAGGCAGAGATAATTTTTATTGTTATCCCATTCAGTGCACACGCTGGTAGAGTAGCTTTTTTAGATATTACACACGAAAAGGAGGAAAGGGACGAGTCACCTACAAGAGCGTCCAGTGGGAGCACCTGGCAGGATTAGAAAACTTTGCTAATTACTATCTAAGCGCTCAATTACTTTCTCCAGCCAGAAGTAGAAACACAGTTAAATAATGCAAAGCTACACATGCAGCATAGAAAGCGGGAAACGTTCCAGCATCACTGCCAAAGCACAGCTTCTCTATTTCCGGAAATATCTTACAATTTTCTGCGTAGTTTTTTTTGCCATGCCACATCTTTTGTCCAAAAGAGAGAAAAATATATTTTGACACTGAAATCCAACTAGAGTTTTTGTTTCTTGCTCCTCGAACAATATTTTTTGTGTGTAGCTGTGCACAAAATTAGAAAGCTAAACTGCTCAACTGTTCCCACTTCCCTTTCCAAATTAATTGCCCAAGTTTAGGAAGCAATTCCATGAAAAATAGTAAAACAGCGAAATAATGTCATTTTGAAAAGAGTCGCTCGGCACAAACTGACCGAAATCGAGTGTACCAGGAAACAGCGAAATTATTCAGTGGGGAAGCTACTCTACCAAGGGAGAGGGACATACACATACTTACTTGACGTGTTAGATAGAGATTTTCGAGTTCTTTCATCAGCTCCCCTTTCCTTTCATCCAGGAGATTCCGATAAAATGTGACTGCTTCTGTTACCTGGAGAAGAGAAGTGCAATTGAGAGAAAAAGAAATAAAGATTTTTTTATTTTGAATAGGGATTTCTTCTTAAATATATAAAAAAAAGTGTGAGCAGCCGGCACAAAATTGCTCCTCTTAAAAGACCATTTCATTTTATTAAGTGAATTGTGAAGAAATTGCAGAAAAAGAATGAAAGTGCTGCGCTTATTAATAGAAACAAATTAGCCGGAACTCTGAGCAAGAGTAGGAAGCTATATGACATGTCGTACCTCATTTTGCGCCTTTGAGTAATGATTTTGAAGACGGACTGAAGCCGTCTCGAAGGTCTTGAGGACATCATGTAGAGCCACGGATTTTATCCGAAACTGGAAAATGGTGGAAGATTCATTTTTTAAAAAAAATCTTTTTATGTTTAAACATTTTCATACAATTTTTAAGAATAATTTATAGAGAACATTTTTAGGCAGGATTTTTCAACTTACGTCTTGAATGTATTGTGACAGGTGCTTGACATACTTTTGCTCACAGTCCTGCAAAGGTTCTGTCTCGTGAAGGGACTTTGGGTGCTCTGTCACAATACACTCTGGACAGGCAGGGACAGCGCAAGTGAGACAGTAGAACTGGAGCGTTTCCCCTTTGTGCTGAGTACAAGACACCTGTCTGTCTGACGTCATTCCGAGTCCGTTTTCTTTCCAAGGCTGCGTTCCCAATGCGCCATTTATGTGGGGAAATGGTTACAAGTTTATTCGCAAATGAATGCGGTTCGTTGTGGGATTTCAGTCGTATCAGAGATTGACAGTCCAGACGGATATTTTTTTTGGTATGTCGGGGTTCCACACATGACAAAAGTGAACGGAAAAAAAGAAGGGAAAAAAGTTTAAGTATTAAAATTTAATTCAGTCTGCGCCACATGCACTTCAATAAACTGATACTTTTTTTGTTTACTAGGGAAAAGCGGCAAAGCGCTAGTTTCTAGGCGGATTGCTATAGCAAAAGCTTTTCTTTGAAATTTTCGTGAAATAAGAAGATGAACCCTATTCAGATTTTATATTACAAGTTTCTGTGCGTCAATTTTCTTTACCTCTACCGCGCGCACTCCAGCTACACGGTGGCCCTCGAAGCAAAGCATGAACTGGTGAGCCATGACACAATTGTTGCATAAATATGTGGAGCAATCAAAGCACCGAGCTACAGCCGGCAGTTCCGCGGATTTGCAAGTTGTACACCCCGTAACAATAGCTTTCTTGAAAGGCGCTGTCTCCCTTTGTAGCTGCATCTCGCCTCCAATCACCCCAAAATCTCCAAACTTGAATCCCTCCTGGCTGCTAGTTCCAATCGCGGAAATTTTTGCGTCTTGTACTAAATTACTTATCGCGTAGTCGGGCAAAAGTCCGGAAATGCCCTGGGAAATTCAAGCAATTCACTTATTTTTTATAAGGAAAGAATTATATACAAAAGGAGAGGGTGCAAAAGGAAAGAAGCTCAAGCTGAAAGCAGCATAAAAGCCACCATACGCAATTGTTTTGTGATTTTTTAGTTGTTCTAATTTATGTATTTTAATTGTAGAGTTAATGTTCTAAGAAGTAAGGAAGGTCACCAACCTGAGAGCTCAATGGACACTCGAGCCGACACGACGGGCAAACTAAGCGGTCCATTACGTCTTGAGCCTTTTCTAAGCAGTCTTGACAAAATGTGTGCAAGCACGGGAGTACCTTTGGTTTGCTGTACGTTTCATGACAGAGACTGCACTTAATAGAAATCCCCATATTTCCCATTCCTCCCCCTACTCCCCCGTTCCGAGTGGGGGAGAGTATTCCATGAGGGAGCCCATGTTGGTTACTGAGAACTCCATTGGATATGCTTAAATGGGGGAAAACTATGGAGCTGCATGTGCTCGAGCTGGAGCTGGACCCGTGGCACCCATGATTTATGTCGAGGCCGAGACCCAAGTCATGGGAATCGACAAAGGATCCTAACGTTGTGGCACCGGACAGTGAGTCAGTTGAAGGTGTTGGAGATGTCATGCCTTTCAAATTCATAGAACAGTTATGCACAGCTCCTTCTCTCCAGCAGCAGCAGTAGCTAAATTCCGAAATCCGAAAGCGACTCTCTGACTTTCTTATCTTTTTTCCTCTTCAGTTTCCAGCAACACGTACTCACAGAAAATCTGCCAACAAAACCAATTAAAGTTTAAATAATTACATAAATTAGCTCTAAAACTCAATTTTCAAACTAAAATTTAATTAACCTCCAGTTACTCTCCCATACGAAAATTATCTATATAAACTTGAAAATGAATCATTCCAACGTACCTAAAAGCCACAGCCAAACTGATGGCACTCATTCATGCAGCCAACTTATACTGCTTATTTTTAGAGCAGAGAAAAATGTCACTAAAAATTGTACTTATCACTCCCAGTACAACGACACTAAATGAACATGAGTTGTATGCTGCAATCCTGCTACCTTAAAATAAAAAAAAGCATTGTGCCCTGTTTCAGCCATATCGTCATAATCCTAATTCCGAACTTCCATTTTTTTCCAATATTCCTACTCCACTCCTCATTCTCACATATAGCCCAAACATTACTTTCGTGGCCAGTTCTTTTAGTCCTCGTACAAAAACTAAATACAAAATATGACAAATTACAGAGCTAAAAGGGAGCTAAAGTTGCCTTCATATTATTTTTCATTGTTTGGTGGCAGACAGAGAGGAAAACATGCAAATCCCTCAAATTTCCCCATGAGCTTTGTCACAATCTACGTTTTTCCTTGTGGCAGCAGCAAAGCTAAAATAAAAGGAGCTTAGCTGCAACTTAAGCAAAAGGAGCGAGTGTATGACACAGCAGCGGACTAAACTTGGACTAAAAAAGGCAGACTGGACTGCAGTGGAATTGAGGATGACACAAAAATTTGTCAATTCACACACAAAAAAAATACATCCAGAGAAAATAAAGTCATTAAGCGAAACCTACCTCCGCACATTTTTCTCTCCTCTAATTCCTGCACATACTTAATTGGAAGGAAATTTACGGAGTTATATAGCCAGTTTCTCATATATATTTTTACTGAGGATGTATCCATTTCAAAGAGAGATTTTTCTACCGTATTTAACAATGTATCGATTTAGTGTGGACTACAAAACTTGGCATTATTTTTACCAAGGTTTTCCATCGTTCCTTCATATATATATTTTTATTTTGGAGGAGAATTGTCATACTTACATGACAGTAATTGCAAATGATTCCTCCTCCTCTTTGTTTTCTTCCTAAAACGGTATTTACTTTTTTCTTCGCTGTGGGTGAGATCGATACTGAAAAAAAATGTAGAATGAAAGGGAACTCACACTAAAAGCAACATAATATGTGGCACAATAGGACGTCTCCCAATTAAAGAAAGTAGTTAATACAAAAAAATGTAATCTATTCCTTTCTTCCAATATAATTGGTAAACTGACACTGTTTCTCGCTCTACGACCATTTTTTAGCGCTCCTTTGAAATTCAGACAAGGAGACTTAATCGATCGCCACTATTACAAAATGCTTTTCATTTTACATTTTGCACTGGCACCAACATGATGTGCACTCTCATCATCAGGACTTGTGCTGTAGTACATTAAAATATGTCACTGGCAGTCTTAAATAGCATGAGCAACTGTCTTTAAATTGCTGCCATGATTTGTTTTGAACAAAAGAAAAGAGAGATTTTGTTTCCTTCCACCCCTATTCATTTGTATAAAAAAAAGCGGGTACATATAAAGAGCAAGCTCGTGGAAAGAAATATTGACAGGTAGATAAGACTAGAGACGTTACAGCTCCGCTGATTTCTGCCTTTTTGAAAGTGTTTTGACACGTTTAGCAAAGGAGCCAGCTCTTTTTATTGTTGGGTCATCACCAACACTCTCATTTTCAGATTAGTAGTTGGTAACGATAACACAATTTACTATTGTAGTATTTTCCCTTGTCAACTTTATCGAAAGAAATTTTTGTAGATTTGGAGATTTTGTATCGAGAAATATTTTTTCTTCTTCATATCGAGAAAAAAAAATTTGCATGTAAAGACTCCATTCGTAAAGAGGAGACGGTGGCGCTCACTCCGTTCTGTACTATAGCGTGTATCTTCTTCCGAAATTAAAAATTGTTATCAGACACCTACAGAAAGCGGAGTGAACAGAGAAAAAGTGTCATTTGGTTTGTACTCATTCCCTCTCCATTATTACTTCTTAGCTACTCCGCCAAAACCGACAATCTGATATATGGAAATCGATTACAGTCATGTCGCACATTTTTTTTCTTCTTCCTTTTTTTACTTATATTGCTGTCATTGTATGGCTTGTAGATTTTTGGGACTGGAATAAGGCTATAGTAACAGTGTTGGAGCGGATGGAATGGAATGACAGTATGTGGAGGAAGCATGTCGTGTAAAGTAATGAGGAAGTAAATACATACACCCTGATATGATAATATTAATATGTTGCTATTTGCAGGGAAATGTTAGATAAAGAAAATTGTGTGTCCGTTTGTAGAACACTCATTCCGAGCTCCTTTGCGTGAATGTTGTCAAAAAGTAAATTGGAGAAAGACGGACTGAAGGGGAAGAAAATAGCAGCCTACATGACATTGGAAGTTTTGAGGACTCATCACGCGGAGCGGCGTGTGTGCTGCAGCTGGAGCATAAAAAAAATGTACGCAAAATTGCGCTAGATTGACCTAATATACTGAGGAAATGGGAAACAATTTTTTTTTCAAAAACTATTCCATTTTTTGGAAGGCCCTCCGCATAAAAGGGAAAAAATGAGAATTATTTTTTCTTCTTCAAGCAAGTTTTCTTTCTTTCTCTTTTCCCTGGAATTTTTTTTTTCAAAAAATAAGGTGTACAGTCTGGAGAAAAAAAACTTTTTTTCATAGTATTGTAGCATCCCATAGCTCTCAGGTAACGGCAACTTTGGTTCAGCAAAGAGCTACCTTAAAAAAGCAAAGCACATTTCCTTTTTTTATATTTTGTACGATGGAGCACTCAGGCCTGCCTAGCACTATCACCACCGCCACCACTGCAAAAAGGAAACAGCGAACAAGACAAGGAAGTAAAATGTTGTTTCTATACTCATTGTTCCCTGACAGGAACACTTTTTTTGCATGCTTGCAAATCTCTCAATTGCATCAGCAGTCATCATCATTATCATCATCCACGACTAGCAACATACCTTAACTGCTGTGTACGTGATACCATTCCGGCTACAATGTTGAGGTGGCTTATATGCGAGTACCTTATCAGGCGAGTGAGGAGTAAAAAAAGAGTAGAGGCTATTACACTACTTTTTTGTACGTTTTTTCTCTAGTATACGTTCAGGAATCGACAGTTTTCGTGTCTGCAAAGTAAACCAAAGGAAGCCTTATCGCGGAAAATCAAACTGGTTATATAAAATCGATAGGATATGGATGTATGCACACATTATGTCATCATCATTACTCCTAAAGATTCTGATTGGATATGTATCAGATTGAAAGAAAAATGCAAGAGGAAAGAGGAAAGGATTTCCATATGAAAATCACCTCTTTACAATACATCATAAAGTACGATTCCTTTAGCTTGCTTTGCCATTTTCTCATGTAATCCGTCCACCAAAAACTAAAAAAAATAAGAGTAGATCGGACCAATCGTTTTATTTTCTATCCTCAGCATAAATGATTGGCAGGGAAGGAGGTAAAAAGGATTGAAAGAAGTTTTCTCTGTGTAAGTTGCCTTGTCTATGAAAAATCTCGACGGGCTCCTCATAAAATAAATATATATGAAATAAAGTGCGCCCTAGTTTGTGGAATAAACTAAACAATTTACGTACATATTTTTTTCTTCTCTGCGAAAATTTATGCGGATGACATTGTTTGCCTGACGAAGAAATAAAAAGGGAGTGTAGAAGTTGGAGCTCTGATTGGCAGATATTTAGCTTGGGCGAGCTATGTCAGTTTTTAATATTTCATGTGACATTTTCATGTGAGTTGTGGATGGGAGAGCTTTCCACTAGGATCAATGCAAAACTGCAAGAATAAGTTTTGTCCTTATCACCCTCTTCTAATATATTTATGACAAGTATTTAGCGTTGACGCCAGTCGGATCAAAATATTTCAAAACTCTGTCTGCAAAAATATAGTTTTATTCCTGCCACTTCCTTCTTCGAAAATTTGAAAGAAAACAAAATTAAATATTGTATACAAGGATTGCAATCATTTCCTAGGATTTCACATTTTTCCCGATTGCTGACTTGACTTTATTCATTTTTTTTAAATTCAAACAATTTTTTTATTCTCTCATATTTCAAGCGCCTCTTCCTGTATTAAAAAACGCTTACTTAACCCTTTTCTAGCCGACTAGGGACAATTTAGCTCCAGCATCAGAGTTGCATCACCCTCGTTCAATGATGTACGTCTCCGTCTATCTACATAAGCGTGACAAGGTAGCCCCGTCTCAAAGTCTTATCTCGTCGGTATAATAATGAGTTAAACTGAAAAGCCCATTTTGCACACTCGATGATATATGGCAAAATAGCTAATCTGCAAGTCACTCTCATGCCATGCATGACAGCCACAGGCAAACTTCCTTGAGAAAATCACAAACAAAATATTTTTTTCCAAAGATGCTGTGCTAATTAGATTGCACATTACACTGCATCCACATCCTGTGCAAAAAAAAGTTTGCAATAAAAAAAATCCTTCAAAGCCTCTCTTATTCTAAATCATTCTTTGAAGACATTTTAATCTGATACACAGGATGAATAATTGATATGCTATGAATAATTGTCGGCCATTCAATAAAACAACGCGGCGGTAGCATCGGCAACGATCAGCAGCGATCAGCTTACAGCATTTTATGTCTTTTCCTACTTGGATACAATTTCAGCGTTAAATAATCAAAAGCCGTTTTTTACTCCGTGGTTTTTATTTCTTAAGTGTGCTTTAAGCCTGGGTAAGTTGAGAATGCTGTGGCGCTACACCTCCTATCGCGTCTTACGTTATTCTATGTGTACGTATTTACGATTGTGTATTGATAATGATGCCACTTTCTAAAATGTACATCCCTCGCGGCAATATGTCATACAGACAAAGTTAGACCGTTACTCTTAAAATTCCTACTCCTTCGGCGTGTATTATTTGCACAAAATGTTATCGCATAGTCCATTGCATTCCTCGTGTTGTGAGCACACTCGAGTTTCACAGTTGCACACTCATCAACTGTGTAATCGCACTGCAGTAGTGTTCACGATAACCCCAAAGACTGTTAGGTAATTTTGTGCAGTGATGATAACACAGCAATCCTTTTTATTTTTGCGGGGGCTGCGGCTGCCTCCTTAAAAAAAATGCATACGCTAAAATTCAAAGTTGCAGTCTCACAAAAAACCACTTTCAGTTTCTGTACCCTTTTTGGACACAACTCGCACAAAGTGTAGCTATATGACTGTAGTCGTGAGCGCATGCAAAAATTGTCACGATCCAAAGCCGCCAAAATCTGCATGGGATGACATGAGCCGTGTCATCGTTATAGGCACTCGTCCCCCAGTTTTAAAATCTTCTCAAGAGTTATCCGTGTCACTTTTATTTCAGCACCCTTTCTTCAATTTCAAATACCTTCTTCTTCGTCTACCCTTCTTCTTTAAAAAAAAAGTCGACTCGTCCTAGGAAGCACGGCTACCCATAATTTTTTTTTCATTTTCAAATTAATATTAATAATAATAATGAGGATGCATATGGATGTCGTAACACTACAAAAAAACGGAGTCGTGCTGAAGCTGTTCAACACGTGAGCGTATTGACAGAGGAAAACGACAGTAACAGAATAAAAAAGGGTACCTTACACTAACTCTTTACATTGTTGTATAATAGCTGCACAACTCCCTCAATAAATACATTGTTACGACGGAGCTTCACAGCGTGGACTTTTTTTTTCAGCGCGTATAGTTATACGCTTTTTTGTTAAATGTCTATACTTTGT
This sequence comes from Acrocyrtus sp. NNG-2020, assembly GCA_027744115.1. Classification (NCBI taxonomy): domain Eukaryota; kingdom Metazoa; phylum Arthropoda; class Collembola; order Entomobryomorpha; family Entomobryidae; genus Acrocyrtus; species Acrocyrtus sp. NNG-2020. Next base: position 24,054 of record JAHZND010005333.1, read on the forward strand.
ACAGTTTCCTTTCAGTGAATGTCTGATTGACTGACTAACTCAAAAGTTTATTCAAAGTTTTTTTTTGCAGTTTATTTACGCATAAAAAAGGGTTTGGGCTGAATAAAAGGCTGCAGTTTCTTTCGCGCGTGGAAGTGCAGCAAAGAAAAAAATGTTTTTTCTGCCTTGCTGAATTATCCCTGTGTGTAGTATATATAGACTATGTTTGGGTTGCCACAACAATGACTAGATACATATAATAAATTTTCCGGTCATTGACTCGTACACGTATATAGCTTCCTTCTTTATCTCTCATTGTTATTGTTAGGAATAAAAAGTAGGAACAGACGAAAAGGGATCATAAGAGCAGAAAATGGCAAAACAATAAAGGAAAAAATGTACAAATTGGTTATGCATTTAAATGAAAAAAAGAGTGAGCTCATGGAGTACTTAAAGTAAATAGAAGTAAAGTAATGAATGCGAAAGGAAAAGGACTGAACATGAAATTACGAAAAAATATCTCAACCAATTAAACGAAAAGGATAATGAATTTGATTAGTGATCAGATTCGTTTTTTTGCTTTTTTTTTCAAAAAAAAAAAAGAATTTATTCATTTGCCTGAGGGGGTATACAAAATCACTTTAAATAGTTCAGCTTCAAAACGTTCAGTTTCAAAACTTGGCGGAAAGACAAGGGGGGCTGATTAGTGATTACGCAACGAGTATTAAATAGTGTAAAAAGTGTTGTAGAGTTAGAACAAAGTCGATTCTTAAGGAGGAAGAGCTCTCAACGCACGGATGGGTTTTGGACAGTGATTTTGTTGGAGAGGAATATGCCTTCAAAAAAATTGGGGAAATAGTTGTCATGCTCACTTTTTTAATAATATAATTTTTACAATGGGAAAATCGCTTTAAACCATGTCAAGCACGTTTGCGTTATGGTGGTGAGGAGCTCTCAGACAGATAGAGAGACAAAATTGTGGGCTAAAATTGGTAGAATTTTGTAGTGGGGTTTGGTGACCTAAATTTTCTTCGATACTTTTTGAGAGGGAGCATAATGGGGAAGCAGGTGCTGCAGTGTTGGGGTAGGTAACAAACCGGTATGAGTGTATTAAAATGAGGAGCTTCCTAGCCCAGGAAGTATATACTTTTAGCAGTGCTAAATTGAGCTGCAGCTACTATTTCCAGCTTTTACATGACGTCCCAGAATGAGCCCATAATTTGAGCCATAAACGAGTCCAAAAATGTTTTTATGGTTGCAAAATCCAAGGATCTTTACAACTGCAACAATGTGGCGTAGTTAATTACAGCTAAATACTGCTTCACGCACATCTAGGTTACCTAACAATCGTTTAGCTGTGCGATACTCCATCATTTAGCGGGGATGCATGAAATATATCCCTGCGAAACTAAAAAAAAATCTCAGCTGCGAGCAGTACCCATCATCCCTGCACAGGTCCTTCTATTATGCTCACGCTTAAATTACTTTTACTTTTTTTTCTCCACTCTATTCTCAACTCTGCTACGACGCTGCGCTGCACAACGGCGGCAGCGCAGCGCTCCATTATTAAATATTATTTGCGAGGGTATATACGAATTGCAAATTATAATTGAGTATTGTGCGTGACGACGTGCTTTCTGTAACCCAGTTGCTCTTTGTTGCTACGTGTATTCGTGTACAGCTCTTTAGCTTTGCAAGTTGACGGTGTGGTGGTGGATGGTGGACGAAGAGAATTTTTTTTATATTCTGGCAACAATCCCCTTCTCCTCACGTTGCCTTTGTAGGGATGATGTTTGCTAGTGGTGGACAGAGATTGTGCAAGGGAACAAGCATATTACAGTTCCTGCATTATTTCAAATGCAAGTCATCCTTACAACAAAGCAATGTACACCTCTTGCTGTTTACTTCTCGACTCATTTGTACATATTACATGCAAGCATTAATGCTCAAGTTGGCTGATAACTAGAATTTTTGCAGTTGCAAAAAAGAATTACAAAAAAATATTCATTTTTAGCTTCCACTGAGCTAAAAAAAATATCTGGGATACATAAGTAATTTATTTTTTGAGAATTGTTAAAGCTTCATAAGAATGATACATTGATTCAGTCAAGCATGCAGATGGGAAATGTTTAAAATGGTAAAACCAGCTTTGAAAACTAGTCAGGTTTGCACATTACGTTTTTGTACGATTGCACTTCCTATGCAGTTCCTTTGCACGTAGGACAACAACCCATTATATAACATTTTTAAGTGTTTTCGCAGAAAGATTACAACAAACCCTTTACTTTGCAGTGGCGAATTTTGAAAGACAATAAAATTAAATTATCGGACTATGAGGTGGTGGTGGTGCTGCTGAAACGATCCGCTTTTTTTCCCGTTGGCATTTTGTATGATGTCTTTTTACGGAGAGTACTTTAGAGCGGTTGTATGCCCGACTAAATAAATAATTGTATCATAACTATCCCGCAACTCTATTTATATTTCATTATTCATCATTAAAAAAGGAGGCCAGCAAGCTTATCAGGAGAAATACCGCATTACGCTTTTTTTGCATAATACTTCTGTTTTTATTTTCAGCGCGCACTCACACACTCACAGGCTCTGGTTTTGAGCCGAGAAGCAGCAGCAGCGCGTCTATTGTGTAACAATTTTGTATGAGACGATGACGATGACGATGACGAGGATACACTATATTTTTTTTTGTTTTTCGCACACACAATAATAAAAATGCAGCAAGGATGAAGGGTCTCCCTACCGTTCTCGATGTAACACTAAATCGACGTCCTCGCTCGTTCATCGGCCTCTCACACTTCGGCAAGGATAAAAAAAATAACTTTATGTGTTTTGCCAGTTAAATGTACTTCAGTTAAGTGTATACAATTCTGGGAACAAAACGCTGATGTTACTGTTGCGCTGCTGCTGCCTCATATGATTAACATCTATATCCACGTAACCATATCCCATCATCACCATAATCATGTAATATTCTTCGAAAGGATAAAGTTTAGTTAAAGCCAAAGCGCTCTGCACTTTTTTGCAGCGTTCCTCTTATCTCCCATGCTACACAAAGTATATGCATATTATATACTCCGCTTCACAAAACTCTGCCATTTGCGCACACATCATATCTCCTGTGTAATAAACATTATTTTTTTAGCAATATGTGCTCCGCACAGCTCAGCAATGACATGGCAAACTGTTCAAATGAGAACGAGAGTTGCTTTAAGAAGACAAGTGAATTAAAAGTTGAATATTACCGCATACTGTATATTACACTGCATTCGTTTCACTTTTTTTTCCTTCGTCTTCTCTTACTAAACTCGAAAAAATGTGTGATTATTACTGTGATATGATAACGCTATAATGTTGGGGGAACATTATGTGGCAAAAAAAAACTGGGTTACATAATAACAGAATGTGGAAGGAGTGTACCAAGCGGATAAGAATGGAGAGGTGCGTAAAAAATGTGCACTGCAATATTTAAAAAAAATATATATACATGAGCAGATTTTTTTGCGCTGCAAGTAGAAAAAAATCTCAAAAAAAAATTCTCAATGTGAAATGGGTTTTATTTACTGAAAGCTATTATTCTCCTAGCAATTTAATATGCAACAATATCTGCAATAATAACTACAGGGGCAAATAGCACTAGCAACAGTATAACAATTGGAGTAGATGAAGTAATTTCTTTACGGTTTCATTTTATTACTGCTTAATTACCCTGTAGAAGTAGTTATCAGTCTGCTACGAAATAATCACTGATGAATGTAATTAAATGGGAATACAATGAGATATCAGATCAAACTTTGTAGTATGCGCCAACCCAACCAGGGGAAAAAATATATAAATGCATGGCGTATAAATATTCGCGCATACGTTTCAATTTCTTAATGTCAAGCGTTCCCATATTTGCATGGGATAGGGAGTGAATAAAAAAACGCTGCTGCAATTTTTAGCAATAACAACACCTTCCAATAATTACACCGGACATGGGAAAAATTTATGCATATTCTATTTTTCTTGAGACCTTTGACACTATGGCTCTGTAATACTTATTCATTAGGGAGATTTGAAGGAGGGAGTGATTTTCTGCAATTATCTATAAAAAAGGGGATTTATACAATGCGGAAAGTGGGCGGGATGGAGGCTAAGCTGAAAATAGGGATGATTAAGTAATTAATAGTTAATTGAAAATTGCTGATACTGGAAAATAGCAGGATTGTACTTATGCTTCGTATGTTAGCCTCGAAATGTCCGCAGCTTGGAAGTGGGACGGACTACTCTGTCAATTATAAATTTAGCACGGGGAGCATTTTACAGTTACGATTAAGGAGCGGCTCGCGTTTAAACAAAATACCGAAAAACAATAATAATGGACTATCTCATTTTCATAGGTGAGAGGGAGCTCAGTAAAAAATTTTTGAGTTTAGAGGAATGAGCTACGCCGTTTCCTTTAGAGTGTTTACAAGAAAAGAAGCACTTCTTCAGAGTTACGAATGTGATGGAGGTAGAGAGCAATCTACAAGTTGGGAAAAATGCTGAGAACCTCTTGAAACTGTTTTTAAGAGGTGGACAAGACGAGTTTTCTTTCTTTTTGAGAGCATCATTATATTACTCTGTTGTGAGGGATGAAGTGTCCTTTGGAAAATGCTATTGAAATAGCGATAGCAACAGCGAGCCCGAAAAAAACGAAGGGAAAGCATATGAAAACAAGAGCCAAAAGAGAAAAAGTGAAGTAGGGCGAGCACTGAGAAGAGGGAGAGTTGGCTAGGAAGGGTGACAAATGAAGGTGATGTGGTAGTAGGAGAAATACAAAGCTATCCCTCCTAAGAAGACTGCTGGAGAAGAAACGCCTGAGCTGGAAAAAAACTGTATGAGTCACCGGCCAGGGGTAAAAAATAGTGGTAACGTCCTGTCATCTTACTTATTTACTTAGATGGAGAGAGAAAATGCAAGTGCGACTGGGGTAGTCACAACACTTCCCCGTAATACGGCTGAAATGAGATAGGGAGGAAGAAGGGAAGAAGGGAAGCATGCGCAAGAGAGCCTTTTCCAAGTAATTCGTCTGCTATTGGAAATGCCTGAGAGTGAACTGGAACTGTTTACTTTTTTTTGTAGAGTTTCTATTTTCTGAGTATTTTCTAGTTAGCACTCCAGTTAAATTGAACAATTAAAGCTGTACTGCTGCTGTATAGCCTTACACACATAATTTTTTTTGCTGGTTTCATTGTCACTGGTTACTCCCCTTCTTCCACAGCTACTGCATTCATCCCTTGCCTTATCTCCTCTCATTACTTTCCGCTTTTTCCTCCCTCTGTTCTTTCCAGCTGAATGTGAGTGGAGCAAGCCACCATCAACCCAGTGAGCAGCTTTTGTAAGTTTTGTATTTACAGAAAGAAAATGAGGGAAACCTTTTTCTTAATAAAATGGAATGGAAAATTCCTATTTTCGTTTGATCATCCTTTTTCCCCATTCTGCTCCTCTCCCAACTACTAGATTTTCTCCCTTTTCCCTTGATCTGCCCAGAAAAACCACTGGGAAAAAGTGGCACGGAGAAAGACTTTATTTTTTTACAGGGGGAGAGTGAGCGAGAGAGAGAGAGAGAGAGAAGGTGGCTCAATTCAAAAATGGGGAAGTGGAAGGAGAAAAAAAATAAATTTGGTAATATATGAAGAAGAGTGAAATGAGTGACTTTCTTTTTTTTCTCTCTCTCTTCTCCCCCTCTTCTCTCTTTCCGTCATTCACATCAGAAAATGGCCTAGGTATTCCGCATTTTCCCTCTCCCTTTTCATAATGCATGCGGATGGTCGAGTTTTTAGCTAGGATCCATGTACATACATGACAGTTGTTGTTTCACCAACCTCCACTATTTTTTAAATTGCAGTAGCTCTCCTTTCCAGACAGACAGTCTGAGAGGCACACTTTTTCTCCTTTGTTGACTCTCCTCCTCATGCACTATGCACTGGTTATGAGAGCAGGAGCCAAAGAAAAACTTTCATACAAGACCTGACGTTCTTTTTTTTTCTTCCTCTTCTCCCCTTTCATACAAGTACTTGATGTTTTTTTTCCTTCTCTCCATTTTCTCTCTCTTTCTGTTTTCTCCCGCAACAGAGATGGGAATAGGTAATGGGGCACAAGAAAACTAGGCAAAAAACAAAAAAACTGAGGAGGAAAATGATGATACATCCATTTATCAGTACTGCAACAGAGAGCAACAGTGGTGGGGAATGATCATCAACAGCGTCACAAAAAAAACTACTTCTCTTCATCTCCCTTTTCTCCCTTCTTCCATGCTATCAGCTATGCGTTTTTTTCCTATTTTTTTCCTTTCCGTTTTTAGACAATTGGTAATGTTTATTTGAGCATGGAATATTGAAATTAAAATATTTATCACGGCTCTCGCACAACAAACCAGAGCACAGGTAAAACAGGGAGCAGGTAGAAACACACCGAAAATGTATTAAAGAGCAGACTGGCACGTAGCTCCTTTGCTCGTCGTGAGAGTGTTATCTATATGTATGCATGATCAAAAACAGAGGATATTTTTTTTCGGTGTGCTAATTCGATTTCTAAAATGGGATAGGATTTTTAGTGCTGATACTGAGAGAGAAAACTAATCCTGGGATTGTTTCTCCCGCATTTCCTTTTTTCTCTCTCTCTCTGTTTTTCTGTTGCTTTGCGGAGATAATGAAAGTGTATGGAAACTTTGAACTCTTAGCATTTTGATTTTTTTTTCGGCTTTCTATCTACTATAAAATAAACGTTTTGCTATAGATGTAAAAAAAAGCATATTTTTTTTGCATGCAAGTATAGGAAGTGAGACAATATTATTTTTTACTTACCGGAGAAGAAGACAGCTAAAAAATCACTTTCTATTTCAATTGCGCATTCAGTTTTTTCTCTCTTTCCAAAAATAGTCTTTCCAAAAACATTTACTTGAAAAAAAATATTAGAGTCGACACTGTCATCAAAGATTACAGATTATCCGTCACTATACTCTCAGAGACACTATTTTTTTTAGCACGGCACCCTTCCGAGAATGAGTTCCGAGAGGGTTATAGTATAGAGAGACGATGTAGAAAATGTGTTACGATTTATTATTATTAAAATTATTATTATTATGTATTACTATTACGCAACAAGAATAACCGGTTATATATAATAACAACAGTAATAAGTGCTTGAAAAATGTGTGTGCACACAAAAAGGTAAGAACAGTATTTTTTGGTTGGGAGATGACGAGATACTTTTTTTCGCAACAGCAAAAAAAAATTTATATGTAAGTCTTTAGGTACTATAGCTATGCACTCTGCTGAGAATGTAGGATGCGAGAGAAAAAAAACTTTGTTTGCAAAAACGCTTCTTTCTACTACAACAAACGGTACAGCTGCACTTTGACAGGAAGACAGTGTATAACAGCTTAATTTTTTTTAAAAAACAGTTTCTTTAAAATAACGATATGGCTGGAATGGATGATATATATATTTGTATGGCTATGTAAAACAGTGTTTGATATGGAACCTTGAAATATCTTACGTTTTGTATTGCTAGAGCTTAAAATTTCTTTTTTTTTCTTGATTAGTCTAAAACAGTTTGTAACGAGAACGATAAAATTACGGGAAAATGAAAACTACAATGATGAATCACACGTGAGAATGTAAATCTTGTTTGGAGAGGAACTCTTCGTATAACAACAACAAACTATTTCGCTGTATAACAATTGGAACACTTTCGCACAACTATAATATTCTATTTTTTATACTCTTGGTTGAAAATAATAATTAAAAAAACGAGTAACAGCTGCGTAACGGTAACAACGTTAATTAATTTAGTAACAACAACAAATCTGTAGACTCTAATTAATTTGATATACTCTCAATAATAAAAAATTTTCTTAGCGGCAAAAAGATTCTTCGCTCATTTGTAACAAACTTTAGATAAACCACACATAGTTATTCTTTTCGCTAACTTTTAATTTATATTTTCTTTAGCTTTTTTTGTCAAATGTCAAACGCTGTCATTCAATAAATCACAAAAAATCTACTCTTATGATAATCATAGTCGGAATGTGGCTATTTATACGAGTGGAAAAAAAATTTTAACTGAGAAGGAATGGATTTTTATGACTACTCAGGATTTCCTTTTCTCTCTCTTTGCTTCTTCTCTTTAAATGTATTTATGATAACATTTGCTTAGTTTACGAGCGAACATTTGATATCCTATTCCACTTTTTTTTAAAGGAGACAAATTTTTTTTCAGTGTAGCCGTCCAGTGACGTGCATCAATGTAAAATAATAAAAAACTGTTTTGTAATGTGTGTGTCTGTTGGAGTGAGTTTGTATATGTATATTTTTTAATTATGATGACGAATGAATGAACTCTTGCTCGAGACGGGAGACCCTTCCTGGTCGGCACGTCATACTAGACTGTCAGCAGAGCAAGGAGGTAAGAGCCAAGTCGAGTGAAATGACAAGAGAGGCTCGGCTCAAACTCTGAGTGCAGAAATAAAGCAACAACTTTTTTTTGGGACGTATGAGAATGAGAAGCTGCTTGTTTGCTGCTGCTGTATAAAAATGGTGTGTGTGTTTGCGGAGGTACCCATTGGAATCGAGTAAATCTTATATAATATGGCTCACTTGAGAGTCGAGCAGAGAAGAGAAGGATTTTCTGTAGTAATCATATCGCACCACACACACAGCAGCACAATTTTAAAAAATAAGCAGTTGTTCAGTTTACTCGGCTAGCACAGTCAGATTACACCTATGTAACTGATGAGGGACGATAAATAAAAAAGTACCAATGAATGGACTCCGACTACTGCATATGAAAAAGTGCATAACTAACCAGCACATGCATATTATAACGGAGATAAATGCGTACATCTGTAGTGAGCTGAAAAAGCAGAGAGAGAGAGAGAGAGAGATTCATCGACTCTTTTTTTTACTCTCTGTTCCCCTTTCCCTTTCTAACTATTCTTGAGAGTGCATTTATTTATATAGAGAGGAGTGGAGGAGCCGCAGTTGCTCGCCAGTTGGAGTGAATGAAGCTATGATTACTGCTAAAAATGTATGAAAAGGAGTTATGCAATGATGCAATAATGGGCAATCGTGTAATCCACAAAAAAATATATAAAAAAACAAAAATGGATCTGCACAAGTCAAAAAAAATAGACAGGAGTGAGCACTGAGCATGTTGTAGCCGGCATATATAGTTGTCCTGTATGAAAGAGAAAAAAAAGTTTGCAAAGCTGTGTTGTTGATTTGGTGCCTTCATTATTGTAGTCCTGAGTCCACAGCCAAAAAATAACATAGAATGGCTGTATAGCTTATCATTAAAAGTAACGGACGGGGAGGCCTTAGAAGAAAACCTAATATGAGAGTATGATCATGTCGAAAAATGTGTCATTAAATGTGTCCCATACTGCGAGCTGTACCACTCTGCGAGTCCACCGCCATATTTTTTTCTGTTGAGGCTGGTGGATGGGATAAGGGCGATTAAAGAACAGTGGTCTCAGGGAAATGGAAAGTTTTAAATGGTCCCCTAGCGTGGCTTGCATATAACGTATGGCCGTTGATTTAGAGTGAGAGAATGTAAAATTGTAATATTTGTAATGTATACCATTAACGACGCAGATCTGGCGTTTTTACATTCCAGATATGTAAACAGGTGGCGACTGAAGTTTGTCTAACGGAGGATGATATGCGGGCAAAATGGAGTTGCGATATTAATCTTTGTAGTCAGTTTCCGAAAATAAATAACGAAATAACGAAATGGTCAATTTCTCAGGGTTGCCAAGGACCCGGGTGCGCTCGGAAGGAGAGCACCTCCAAAAAGTAGCCTTCCATCTGGGGAGCTGTACCACCGCTCCGCGATTTACATCTGGTTCTGGTCATAGCGCTGTCAGACGTCGGCAGTCTGTCCATCAATAAAAGAGTCCGCATAGAAACTAGATTTGCACATGGCCTAATTTAAACTGCAGCAAACTATATCTGAGTTACCTTGGGCGGTGGGCAGTTATTGGATGAAACATTGGAGCATAAAGGTGATAATGGCTCAGCTCCATCACGAAATGTTCCAGTAATTAAGAGGAACTCATCGTGGTCGTGACTGATGCTGAAATGGAGCATGAACTCTACTGGGAAAGGATTTCTGAAAGAGTGTGGCGCGGCGAAAGAGTGTTAGTCCCAACACGGAAATTACCGGAAACGCTGCTGCAACTGAAGAAGTGTGTGACCTGCTCTGTAGGTGTACTAGAAAGCTATCTGCATCAATTCCAATACCAATATGCTATCAATAATACAGTTGAAATGCGTTAAACGGTTTTTACAGTAAGATCGGAGCGGAGTATCTTTGCAGTGCTTCGGGAAGCCACTAGCTCATTTCCACTGATGGATGCTTGAATTGCTGTTTAAGGTTATCGGGAAAATGGAAGGAGTGGAAGAGCAGCATTTTTTTCTGCACGACTATTTTTTCTCGAAATTTTTTAGAGCAATATTTTAGAGAGGAAAAGGGAAAACTCCCCCTCTCAATATATGCACATACATATTTTTTGCATGATGGTTTTGCTGCTTATGCATGCGTCATGTAGATACACGTATCCCCTCGTAAAAGGAGCGAGGGGGTCTTTTGCATAAATATAGTCTGTCATATTTATTTTTAGACATGATAGGAATTTCCGATTTTTCCCTTCTTCTTCAGCTCTTCGACGAGATCGTCTAACTGGCGAAAAAAATATGGATATGATGACGCTGGGCTCGGTCAGAGAGAAAGAGGATGAGTAGAAGACTGAAGACGAGTTTTGAGCCCAGTTCAGGTCACGCTTGTTTCCCTTCAATATCGCCACCACCACCACCTACCTCACAATCAGTAGCTCGTCGCAACTCCCTGGCTTCCTAAGAGACTCTTTCTCTTTTCTTTCTGTTTCTTCCTTGAAGTAATTAATTTTCTAGAGAAAATCATCCCAATTACGTATAAAAAATATTATAAAATATAAAAGAGTTTATTATTTTTCCTCTCTTTTCCGGATAATTAAGTTACAAACTGATTGCAGCGTAGTTCGTCTCTTTCTCATTACTTTGCGATTCCTTCGCCATAATTAAAAGTTGCTTGTTCTTTCAAATCTTTGTATAGATCCAAAAAGCGGAAAAATGTCGGATGAAGAAGCTTACTCGTAAGTTCCCTGTTTTTTCATTCACGTCTCCCTCAAATTCTAAGTACTTGTGCTGGCTACGTGCGTAAAAAATATCTCCGATTTTATAATTGCCTTGCTATCAATTGTGTGCTCGCTACGAAGGACGTGTGCAGATGTTGTTGTCGTTTCTATTCTCCTCGAGAAAAAAAATTCTAGAAAAAATAGGAGAGGGGAGTTCCCCCATCAATTTCAAGCACTGATTTAATTAGAATATTCTGCAGCCTGAGGGTTACAACAGTAATTAGCCTACCAACTGGAGAGTCGGCCTCCTGTGCCAAGATCAAATTAAGACAAGTTGGCCTCAGCGACATTCCTTTCTCCTTATCCTTTTCAATATTTCTCTCTCTGCTAACTGGCGTGCAAAGGCGTGTGCAAAACACAAGATAAGGAAATATTTATGTGCAAGTGTGTGAGTGTCAGTCGAGCCTAAAGGAAATTCGAACTTTTTTTATTGAGACGAGAGATATTCTAATGGAGAGCGAAATCTCCTGATTAATTGGGTTATCATCATCAGCAGCACTTTTTATTATTGTGTTACTAGTTTGTCGAAATTGGAAAATCGATTCATTCTCTAAGAAACTCATTTGGGGAGAAAATGGTGAAATTCGGAGAAAATGCGAAATCCTGCAAATTGAATAGTGAGAAAGGATGTAGGCGCCTCCCGAAAAAAAATATCTTGGAACAATAATCCCACTTTTTTTATCCCTCTTTTAGACTAACGCATCTTCCAACTCCCAACTATTGCATTCCTCCAAATGTGTATTGAACTAAAATAGCTTATTAATAATACAGCACGGCTTTGACTAGGCATGTTGCCATTTCATGTCATAAAGCATGAAATAGCACGAGCATCACCGTTTTCACTTAATAGGCACAACCGCATCCACAGGGACGTTCCTTTCGTAGTGTAACAAGGCATGTGTAAACACGTCCGCAGAAAAAAAATGTCTTGTCGCGTTTTTGAGCAACGAGCAGCTTTGAGCAGCAGAATATGGCTATATGAGTTTCTCCAATGTTGAAAAAACGGAAGGCGTTATTTTGGAAACAAATTTAGAACGGTGCATGAATCAAGTTATTATGGACTAGAGAGTAAAAAACGCTTAAAAGCTACCCGGAAAGCTCCCACCACAACACAGGCTCTTCTTGTTCGCTACATGAGCACATCTCTTTTGCTATTGAACTTTGCGTGGACAGGGAAGAAAGACCTTATGGCAGAGGAAAATTGAAATCCTGAATTGTCCAATTAGTTTAGCAAAGGAGGAAAAAGTGGTGTAGCGTGAAACTGCCAGTTTATGAGACGCGGTGGTTGAGCATATATTTTTGAGGATGAGAAATGCACGTTTTGCTAGTGGGAAAAATATGACGATGTTCCCCTTCCTCTCCGTAATTAGGACAGCTTAAAGCTTTCTTGGTCGCTTTCCAAACAGAAACGGCTGAAAGATATGGGGAAAGTGAAACGGGCTAGTTCATCAATATTAAAAATGCTATTAGATAATGCAGTTAGTGATGATAAGATTACCAAGTTGTCTAATCTTTTCTTTTTTTTATGTTCTTAACAGAGAGGAGGAGGAAGTGGAAGAAGAAGTGTAAGTTATTATCTTAAAAAAATGATAAATCCAATTGGAATATTGGAAACATTATTGGGGCGAAAATTTGGTTCTTGTTATATCTTTCGTTCTTCTTTTTCTTTGTGCAGGAAGTAAGTGCCGAAAAAATAATTACGCTTGGGAGGTCATGACATCCCCAGGTTTTTTGTACTTTTCTCAGTGTCACTTTCCTACTTTCTTTGATGCAGTATATAAATTTATTAAACACACATTTTCATTTCCAAGCACAAACACGTACAGTAACTTTTACGCACACCAAAAAAAAGAATTTTTAAAGCTTTGTATTTGTATATTGGAATACATGGAGGAATGGCCAAAAAAGGAATGGATATCAGTTTATTATTTCAAGAAAAGAAAACAGATTCCACAACTATATTTAATTGCAGTGTTAATGATGTAAATACAAAAGTAGAAAAGTGACTGAAACGGTTACATAGAGTTTAAAATCCTAGCTAAACTATAGTTATACTGACCATTTTTCAGTGAAACATTTTCAGTGGCCTTTACCGCTTAAACATTTCTGTAAATATCTGTTACTATATTTGCAAAATTTGTAAAAAGGATTTATTGATTACGCTCGGTTTTATAGTAGATCACGCAAAAACAGTTCCCTAAACATGTACATACTACTCACTCATCTGAATCTTTTTTAAAAAGTTTTTAAAGTTTTTTTTGGGTTGGTAGGGTAAAAAAAAGAAAAAAAGAAATCGGTTTAGAAGGGTCAAATATTTGCGATTTGTGATTTTGCGTTTTCTGCTCTCTTCTTGTCATGGTCATCCACACAACTTTAACCTTCCCATTATGCCGCGACAGAAATCACAATTTATAATTTCCCCCCTCCTCCTTTTCAAAAAGCTACTTAAAAATTTGCCTACTACTCCCTCCGATTTGAT
>JAHZND010005334.1:0-24277 GCA_027744115.1 Acrocyrtus sp. NNG-2020
ATTTTTTCGAAATTCCAAATTCCTCTACTCTAGACGAATACCAATTCCTAATTACAATTCCATAATCACGCACTCTGGAATTGTAATTCTCAATTCCAAATTACTGGTGAGGAATTAAAGTACATACTTGAAGTACTGGAATTGGAATTATACCAAACTCTGGAATTGAGCACATCCATATATCAAGTTCGTCAGATTCCTTTCGGCGATCTTCTGGAACTGGAACAGTTGCAGACAAAGCAATGTTTCTGTGAGTTTTCGTAAGCGTCAGCTGCAGCAGCGACAGGACCTCTGACATTCAAAGCTTGTTTCTCAATGACGATAACTTTATTTTTCTTTTCCAGCTCTACCTCCAATTTTTGCAGGAATCCGAGAAGCATATTTAGGGCCTTCTTAGCTTCGTTCACCTTGATTTGAATAGCCTTTACTGCACCTCTAAACTGAAGAACGTCTTGTTTCAACCAGTACTGTGCGTCATCCCTTCCTGTAAGCTCCACCCCAAAGCGATAAGTACGATTTTCCAAACTGGTCTCGGCTAATTTCATAATGAAGCCACTTCCGCATTGCAAAGTCTGTCATTTCTTGCTGCGCTTGGATCTCGTTGTACGTTTGGTCTATAGCCAGTAGGATCACCTCGCAAAGTTTTACAGAATTAGCTAATTCACAGTCAGCACGATGTTTGTTGTATCTGCTTTGCTCTTCCCAAGCTTGACGTGCCATAATTCCCGGGAGGAACACGAAGGGGATCAGGTCGAAATGCTATCTCCGCAGTAGTCTCATTGAGGTTCAGCAAATAGCGATCAATGTCCAAAGACAAAATTCTTAAAACATCAAAATCTTTTTTCTCTTAAAAAGGGCAGTTTTTTGCAATTCGTGCATTATTCTATGGGAAGACTAAGTTTTCTAATGACGCCTACTCTGGCATTGCCTACGTCTGCGTCTTAGTTACCCTCTCAACTCCTCTATTTCACCAAATTCCTTTCTCTTTCGGCGATAAACTTTTTTTATCCAACCAACGGATTCTTTTTGGGAATTGATAGATATAAAATATAAAAGTTTTGCACTTAAAGAAGGAGGGAGAAAGTTGCAAAAGGTATTTGTGCTCCCGGAGGTACACACATAGTAACTTATTTTCAACGTGCATCCCTAAAGGGTATTTCTTCATCTTGCCTTGTTCTCCTCAGACTCATTTTGGAGCTGGCTAAACCAGAGATAAATCTTTGATATATTGTTTGGCCAAGCAGGAAGACAAGGGACAGCAAACAACAACATGCACAACGTGATCCATGTTCATCGTCTTAATTCTACTGGCTTTCCTCTTACACTCTTTTTCCGCTGTTTTCTCCCTTCTCTCCTTCCTCATCCGTTTTCTGGCAACTTTTATCTGCTTTTATGTAGCGTAGTGGTACGGTGGCTTAAAATGGCGGGCGTAGCCGGTTCGTTTACGAAAGCACACAACGTTCACTCCCTTTCCTTTGTTAGAATAAAATATTTTTAATTGTGGCAAAGCGCGGACACGCTATTTGCTCAAAGTGCTTTCATTAAGTGGCAGTGGCGACATATCGTCTCACGGATATTGAAATGTAATAGAAAACTTATGTAACAGAAATGAATGCAGTTTTATGCAAAGATCTCCACGATAATAATGGCAGCAGGAATGCAGGAACAGATTTTTCCGAGGTCGTTGGGATTACGCTCGCATAAATGAATAAGAATATGGACAAGGTGCTATTTATTGGTAAATTTCATAGTTTATTGTAAACTGAAAGTAGAAGTATGTATTTTGCAGTTTCCATTTCCAGTAATATTTTTATACAAGGAAAACAACTGAATTCCATACTACCTATGCTGAAAAAGTTTACATAATATTTGATAGAAAGAAAGCAAACACTTGTATTTTGTAAAATATAGTAATTAGTCAAAAAACCAAAGAATATTACTGCATTGTAAAGCAATCCATATTATAGCGATCATGTCGATATGGCTTGCTTTACAAAGTCGCGAAACATCCTTGTAAAAAACCACTGAAAATTAATTTGTGAACTCTTACAAAACAAATAAGTTTAAAATACTGTAAACAGAAATCCTCATACCTAAGTAAGTACCTATATACTCTAGTTTGTCTTAACATAAATAAAGTTGTACACACTATAAAGTTCAGAATATATTGAATTGTTCTGAAAATCACTAATTTTTGGAAAGAAAATTGAATTATTTGATTCAAGTAATTGGTAAGTTTACTCCTAAAATTATTCTATTTTGGATATTTTTATAATTCGTGATTTCTTTTAAAAATTTTAAATTAAAATTTTCTCAGAATTTGGTTTTGGTTAGTCGAATGTGGAATTGTTAGTAATTAGTTTATATATCCTTCTAGTTTCTTTTCGTCTGTGATTTTGCAATTAGTTTTAGTGTTCATACTGTGAATTTCATCGTGACTTATAATTCTTTTTTTTCTAGAAATTGCATGCAAATTTTATTTTGGGCCTAATTGTCCCTTGAAATAGTCCAAACGTCCTTGTTGATTTTTGTGACTTGAGTGATGAAATCTTCATCGTGAATAATTGTTCCGATTGAATTCAACATCTGTAGTAGCTCGCCCCTCTTCATGTTCATTTGTTCCTCACAAAGCTGGATCTCCTTGCTGCTCGTGAACTCCTTCACCATATTTAAGTACTTGTAAACAGGGTTGTTATTTTCCATGTAGAAAAGTGTAATTTTCTTTGCCTTTTTCTGAAGAGAAAGTAAAAATAAGTATTTTTAAAAGGCATTGAGTAAATATCCGACTATTAGACCGCTTTATTTCCAGACTTTTAATCTTATCTAAGCATACCGGATTCGTAGAGAAGTACATTCCTGCCAAAAGTCTTCCTTTACAGTCTCGCTGTAAAATTGACTTGAAGTCGTAGAGAAGGTTCCGTCTCTCAGCAAAATCGACTCCACTGAGGAATGGCCGTCCCACATAAATGAGGTTCGTCCAGCCACTTTGGTAGTCTGATTTTGTCTCTGTCACATTCCAGGTTACATAATCAGCACTTGCCACTGTGTACTCGTATTCCTTCTTTTTCTTCCCATTATCTTCCTGAACAAAGCAGCCTATTCAAAAAAGGAGATCATAAAAACATAAGCTTTACATTTTACAATAGACCAAATTACCAATTTTCTGTTAAAATGAACGAAACGAAACGAAAAATATACGACAGACAGCAGAAAAACTGGTTTTATTAGTTAGAATCCGTACCTGTGTGAGGGTACAATTTATCTTCCATAATGGTGACAACGCGGGATACATGGTAGCCTGGGTCCAGTAAAAGATATCCTGATCTCTCTGTTTCAATTCCCATACCGATCTTTATCCTCAAGCAAACTGCGACGTGCTCTTTCTCCACTAATGCTACAGCAGGCGGTACATTTCGTATGTAGGTTTCTACCACTTCGATGCTCTAGTATTTAAAAGTTGATCAAAAAAATTTAATGGAATCTTCTAAGTGCTCTTGATAGTCATCATCAAACTATTGGCATGCTCATTATTATAGTAGCTACCTCTTCTGCTGATACTATGTAAAATTTTGAGTGGGCTCGATGGTCTCGAGTAAGGAAGTTGTTAATCCTCGATATCAATTCCATTGCTAAGCCCACACATGTATAATGCTGGGGAGTGATTGGTGGATTGTAGTCGCGAAAGTGTGACTCCAGAGAGTCCTTCCCAGAGTTCTTGAATTCTTCGTAAAACCTGCAAGTAAGTGGGAATAAGAATAGGTATATTAATAATATACTACTGATAATACCTTTGCTGAGTTTTTCAAAAAGCTTTTTGGAACATTCTAAAAATGTGAGATGATGCATATTTTACGGACCTGATGTAGTTTCCAACGGTGTTATATTTGTGGGCGGCGACAGTTTGCTGGGAAATAAATTCAATAACTCCAGCAAACTCTTCATAGTCCAGGATATCCTTAAAAATGACCTCTTGCGGCTCCCTACTATCCCAAGAAGGGTATGGTAATGGCCGATTTTGTGGCCACGTCGCAAGTCTCAAATCACCACTTCTTGGCGTGACAATTTCATGGCATATGCCTGACTTCGGGTTGATGACATGCAAAGGCTCCCTGGGCCCGGAAGCCTGTGATGCATGCCCGAAGGCGTCAACTGCACGAGAAGCAGCGCATGGTAGAGCATTGCTTGAGTTCTCCTCATTATCCGAGCTACTACATTCCGTACTGTCACTCTCGTCATCTTGGTCATCTCCTCCCTCATCTTCCTCATCGGAACTTGATTGATTTTGATTACTGGTGTTGGAACTAAGATCAAGGAGGTTGATTACTGAATTTGGAAATGAAGGTGCACGTTTTGACTGCTGCTGTTGCTGATCAGTTTTTAGTTGTATGGGGGTGGTGGTTGTAGTTGAAGTATTGGAGACTATAGTCGTGATCGATTGAATCTGATTCGGGTTTAATTCTGGAGTAGGGGATGCTAGATAAACGGTGTGGTGCCGAGTTGCAGGCGTAGAGTACCGTCCAGGCCGCACGGGGTTGCCGAGTCAACTTGGCCACTCACAAGCCCATCGACAGCGTCGTGAAGGCGAACCGAATGCATTTCCTTGTTCCTCTCCCAAAGGTAATTCTCGTTTATGTTCTTCACACAAATTACTCAAATCTGTAAAAAACGAAAACATTTTTAAGTTAAAGTACTGTCAAGTGTCGTCGCACGTACCCTGCCCTTGTCTCACAATGCCCCAACTCGCGAACTCCACATCATTTACCATGAGTCATCGGGAACGTGGCAGTTAATTTTAAAACCCATATAAATTAAACGATAATTTGGGATGTTGTAATCTCAAATTACTCACATTAAGTTAACAACTCACCCATAAAATGAAACCTCCTAGGTCTAGTAATAAAAACAGAAAACCTCCTGGCTTCCTGCTTAAACGATAATGAAAGTGGGTGTGTAGGTTTACTTCACCGAGTTTCGCCTCTTGACACTTGATCCTGCAGAGGATCCAACGAGTCTGCTTCTGCTTGAAAATCTGGAAGAAATGAGATAATAATGAAAAGACCACTCAAACTTATACTGTTTCTGTCAGGCATCGTTATGTAACGAAACTGAATTAAATTTTGCTATTTAGCAGTAAAATGAGAATTGACACGGTACACGTATACACTTACCTGATAATTCACCAAGAAAATTCGCGGACGCTTTTGTCAGCGGTTTTTCCACCAAATGGCAGACTCAGATAAACGGTCTAACTGGTCAGATTGACGTTTGATTGAAGATTAGAGTCGAGTGTGGACTGCGGAGTTGACGTGCTCGTCACTTCACTTAAAAAATGGTTTTGCTTAAACTTTTCAGCCTTCTCTTCAGAAGATCCAATCAACTTATTCACTGAGCCTCAGGACGATGTGGACCGACCTATATATACACCGAGAGAAAAAGACAATGCGACTGTAAAAAATATTGTTCTGAGTACTTTTGCGCCGTATTTGCTTAAGCCATAGGATAATTTCAGTGGCTTCTAATTACCAGTTGATACATAGCAATAAGTGTGTTAATTTAGACTATATGCTAAGGTAAATCTAGAATGCATTGGTATGCCTTGCCTCCCTGCTTTTCCTATTCACTACAAACAAACTACAGCTCGAGTGTTGATTTTATAACAGAACTGTTGTTCGCGGCGTGTATCAGGTCATGTATAAAACATCTCGTTTAACATTTAATGTAGGCATTTTTGTGTGCACCTTCCTCGTTCAGAACTTGTTATTTGGGTGTATGTAATTAAACATTTTGAATATGCACTTTTTCCTTATATGCTCTCTGGGCGATGCACTCACCTAAATAGAACCGGGATTACTTATATAGGCATCAGGGATCAAAATTTTGAAGGTGCGAAAAGCACCCCACACACGTAAATAGAATTTATGACTTTTGTTTTCAGACAGAGGCAGACGCTCAGAGAGAAATTGTAGCTGCGCAAGATTGTAAAATTGTAGCTCTTTCTAAATGTCTGTCTGTTTTGCCGTGCTGAGCCAAGACAGCCTTAAAATTCAGATTATCTGGTTTGAAAATTTTCAAATACATGTCGATAATTAAATCAGAGTGATATGGATGTGGGAGCTTATTTAGAGGTGGAGTCAGGTAAATCAGGTTTATACAGTGCATACCCTAATCTCGATATTCTGGTCTTAGTGGTCTTACAAGTCCTGCACCTGCACCTTAATAATACAACCTGGTTGTATTGTTTCCACTTCGTTGCTATTTACCTTACACTTACACGTATTCAACCCAGTCCGACCTATATGATATATGAGCTTTAGCTTTTTTTGATTTATCCAAACGGAAAATAAATCTGACAAATAAACTTTTTCAATACGGTTGTTACAGTCTGTCTAAAGGCAGGAAACTTGTATTCTTTTTTCTATCAGGCGATATTTTATGATTAAATATATTTAATTGCTGATGACTAATGAGCGATGTTTTTATAGGCGCTCAATCAATGAATTATGTGAGTTTTGTAGGCTGAGATAAAAAAACAGTAGGCAATTATCTATGGTCTCGTGTCTCCTTCCACGATTTGCTAAAGGAAAAATGATTTAGGTTAAGAATAGAAATGAATGAAGCCTTTCATGCTGCATAAAAACAAGGATAGGAAAATCATCAACTTTGAGGAGTCATCCGACAGTTGAATTAGGTAATTATAAAATAAGACGCAGTTGCAATTGAATTACAAATATTATTTTGAAGCTCTTAATACACATAAAAATGCTGCGCAGATCCGATAGCATTTTTCGCAAATTGAAAGTATAAAATTTTACATTGTATGCTTCTCTCCAATCACAAGAATTTACATGCATGATATTTACCGTCTGCGAGTGAATCTTCTGTAATTGCTATTTGGTCAGTAATTTTTTTCATAGCTCGTGTATATTATCCTAATTCAGGTATTGTACTTAAATAAATGGGGATATGTATATTTTAATTGAAATTGACGTATATCCTAATTGACAAGTTAAAATCTTATCCAAAGTCGCAAGCATTTATTCAATGATGACGGCACAGCGAAGCGACCTAATTCTATTTGATGGGTAAATGGACGTTATTCATTCATCATCACTCTTTTTGACAAAACTAGGAATCTTCAATTCATTTCAGCATATGATAACCTACCGCGACTTATTCCGCAGTGCATTTTAATTAACGAAACAGAAAGGGCATTCATCTCAAAAATTCTCTTCGTTCATTCTTGATCAACTGGGACAGATTAAGCATATGAGTTTTGAAAAAAAGCAAAGGTGTCGTTGTCAGCTTTACGACAAAGTACTATAAAGCGCAAATCACGTAGATTTGTCTTCTGTCAATACAATTCCTAATCTGCTCACAATCACAATCACGACGCATCTATTTGCTGTTAGTGCATAATGTAAAATAGAATAATCAATAGACGTTGAAGTTACTCTATATGCCTTGAATTCAATTATTGGAACTCAGGGAAGCAAACAAATTGATAGGACGGGTAATCTTTCTGGCTTGTGGCAAACAACAATACGCGTGCTGAGCGTTAAACATCAAACAGGCAAACAGTCAATACGTATTAATGTGGCCAAAAATAGCTTTATTTGGAAAGGGTAAAAGTACACTGCAGTAAAAGGAAAGCAGTTCTTATTGCTGTTCCATCACGCTACAGTAATTTACTTCGTTACAAGTTATAGATTAATTATAAAAGGAAGACAGGCACATTTAGGCTTTCTTTTGAAACCAAGCCAGTGCAAATTGGACCGCTTTTATATTTATAACGACCTCTGCCCTGCCTCATCCCATTGTGTGTCTATGCACATTGTACTATGCAAAGCCAGCAGCAGCCAAAGTTCATTTTGGCACACAGAAACGAGATGAAACGAAACAACGACCAAAATATTGTGCTATGCACACATCGTCACATTCTATCTGCATGTGATTAGATTAGTAATGAAATGATGAACAAAGAAGCCCTGTAGTGCAGCTAAATATTGGGTGACAGCAAAAACTTGGCATGGTAGACAGCCTGCGATTTGCGATTGCGACTGCCTACGTCAGTATCGCTCTTATTATGTCACTTTTGTCGGTGCTATCGTACATAGAAACACATTTTTGTGAAACAAGGAAGGACAAAAAGTCATAAACTTCACTTGACATTAGCTTCCAGATTGCACCTATTTATTGCGCACTTTTGAAACCAAATATTTCTGCTAGCAGTAGTAACAGCGAAACAGTTTTTGGCAAGGTGAAAACAAGGTGCCATATTCCACCTGTGCTAACCACTAAAAAATTTTCCTGTATGCCTATGAAATGTTCTATGCATGTATACATATTTACTATGAATGTCTACACGTTTTCGCATATTTTCCTATACTGCTTTTTTCAACTCGAAAACTATAAGTTTAGCTATTAATTTGCACGGCATACAGTTGCTAATAAAATGGCGTGTGTAAGCTTGACGCTATCGAAATTGGACTTCCCGAAGGAGAAACACTGCACCGCAGTAGTGGCTTTAATGCTCATGACAAGAAGCGTGCACGATAAAATTAGTGAGATCGCCTACAACCTACCATTGTACATTCCAAAAGGGTTCGTGCCTATGAACATGTTGCAAATAATGTGATTGACGATATTACACTTCTCCCCTTTTGTTGGAGTATAGAAAGCTATTGTTTGCTTGGCAAAGGAGTTATTTGCGATAGCACAGCACACTTCTGGGCTAACGTCTTACCGCTTGGCTTGGTGTCCAGTGAAATGTTCAAGTATGTAGTACTAGCACTGGAGAGAACAAAGGTGTCCGGTCAAAAGCAAACAAAATCATATATTCGCGAGTAATTGTACACTGATATTGGGCTTTTACATGGATTTAGGGTCGACAACCGACATTTTTTATACGCAAAAAACGATATCGATCATTTATCCCGTTGCACTACACTGACGTGTGGGATTTTCATGGCGATGCGATGGTCAATAAGTCGTGAACGGAACGGTATGGCTTAGCAATCAACGAATTAAGTAAATACGTTACTGCAACTCAGAAATTGTCAATAAATAACTTTCACTGCAAGACCATAAAATATGGTTTTGGTTTTACTAACCTTTATTTGGCAGTAATTAATTATGACACGAAAATCAGTTAAGCCTTTCTGCATTTGCAATTATTCAAGTGCATTTTCTGACTGTTTAAGCCTTCTTGACGTAATAATAGACAAGTAAACAAGAGAGTTAAATTCATACTGAACAGATTCTGTTGACAACTGGTGAGCAACTAAAGGCTTAAAATATTATAGTGGAGAATTTCCTGGTAGCTAAATATGAACTTAATTCACTGGCTATAAAGAGATGAATGCATATAAGTCAACGTTTAATTACAAAGACTGTTCCCATCAGCTTTGGAAATGAGAAAGCCACACTCTCATATTTTTTATCAGGTTAAGCATAAGTCAGAACCAGAACAAATGAAAAAGACACATAAAAAACTAAGGCATTTGACATGCTTCCAATTATCATTAGATAGTGCACGACGTAAGTGTCTTCTTGGCTTTTGCTCTAAAGAATGTTCAAGTCAGCAATCAGTATCCATAATTTACGCAGCAGGAGTATAGTGCATAGTTCCACTGGCATGAGTGGCATCATCGTCGCTATATTTACTGTTTGTTTAGCATGTCAAACCAAAATAAGGATTCTTTTCAGACACACAAACAAGCCTTTAATTTACAACGTTCCCTACTTTATATACGCGCTATTATCTATTTTAATGTTGTGTTGCTTTCAGGAAAGAAACAGCAATCAAAAACGGTTTGTTTTTTGAGATAGTACTGCAAATAAAAGAAAGTATGCAGTGTTCACAGTAGCCATGTCTAATAAATGAGGAAGCTATGAAGTAGCCTTTAGTATACAAAGCGCTTGAAAACAGACCAGCGCGCTTCCTGTAGAGTTCATTGCACATATAAAATTCAAGGAAACGGGGTGTGCTGGGTGGTGAGTTGGCGAGCACCGAAAATTATGACTTGCATTATGTTTCGTATAACTCATTTCCTAGTCCCCGAAAAAAACCGTTCCGCTGAGTCACCATGCAGTAAAAGAAAGTATCAACCATCAGCGTAAGCGCTGACAAGACAGAAATAGGAAAATCTGTAGCTGTAGCTGGTTTTTTCTGCCATGACGTTAGATCTTTTTATTGTAGTGGAAATTCAAGGAAATTAGCATTGCACTGAAAATGGAATGTAGGTATGCCATATGGGCTGTTTCCGTTCCAAAAGAGTGCAGTATGGTAAAGCTGTGATGCAATAAGAATTTATTTCGTAAGATAGACCGCAGCCCTCCATTATTACGCTGCTTTTAGCGCTGTATCTATATCCTTAATTCTGATTTCGGGTTCATGTAAAGTGCTCTCTGTATGAGCAAGCAATTGCCGCCTACTTGTTTACCTCAAAAATTTACGTAAGTACATAGTGCTTGTACCAGGAAGGAAAGCAGAGTAATTTTTATCTCTTTGGTGTCGTCGCTTTTATTCGTCGCATCGTAAAATAAACGTCCAAGGTTCAAAAGTTCATAGAGCAAGCAATAAAATGATATTTTTGGATATGTTCTTTGTTCGCTTTTGTCTGTTTTAGCTAATAAGATGCTGCAAAAATTTAACGAGGAATGCGAATTAAGTTGCTCATGTTAATTAAAGTGGAATTCCATATGGCACGACTCATTTGGCACGCGTGTTCGTAATAATGGTTACTTACGTCATATTTGTTTACTTTCGTAGTTAAATACCTATAACTAGAAGTAATCGTAAACCTTGCTCGGTTAAGGTTAAGAGCAGTAATAAACGAGAGGATTCAGAATAGAATCAGAATATAAATTGCGATTCCGCCTACTTATATGCAAGCCAAGTTTTTATAAAGGGAATATAAAGGAGTGTTTTTCACTGAGGACGAATAAGATGGAGAATGTACAAAAATAAATGAAACATTTCGCTTACCTTTTTGATAAATATTTGCGAAGCACAAGGATAAATTTTGATGCGCTAGAATAATTCGCGGAAAAACAAAAATTGTCTTTATTGCTTTTTGGTATTGTGGAGAATACTTAAACTTTTAAAGTTTTTTTTTCAGTCGCTATTATGTAAGGAAACACTTGAACTATAAACGAAGTGTCTTTGCTTAAATTACGCCTAATATAATAGTATATTCCGAGCTGAAAATTTAGCGTTAATACAGCGAAGAAAGTTTAAAAGAGTTTGTGGTAATTAGTCCAAACTAAAAAATATTTACGCTCACAATTCACTTCACAATTTAAAGTCTTTCTTTTGCGCTTATTGTTTTGATTCAATAAATTACTATCACTTTGCTTCTTGAGGTCACTAAAGTGTTTATTGCCCAATTGTGACTTTTTGCTATTAGCTTCGCTGCTTTTATAGGCGATCTTTGTTTTGCCTTTCTTAATTGTTCCACACCCAATAATCTTCCCAATACGATATTTTGCACTTGTCGTCATATTCAAGATGCGGAATACATTATTCTTTTACCGAGTGAAAATTTCCTTAACGCAACGTAATTTTTTTAACAATCAAGGCAAGTTTTTAGGCAATGTAAAATAGTTGCACTTTTATTAATAATTATTTTTGACTTCTAGTCAAAAGACGTAGGCCTACATAAGATTCTTATAATTTTATCAGCTATCTATTGATTTAGCTTATTAATTTAAAATACTGCGTCTGAATAACTGAAACAATATCGAAAAATGGCTGAGAAAAAAGGCTGGAAACCAACTAATGGAGGTCTGGTCTACTTCGTGTGCTTCCACTGCATGATGTGGTAAGAGTGCCTGGTATTCCCAAAGTTGAGTCATACTTTCTCGACTATGGTCGTTCGGAGAATTTGGAAGAACGGGAAAACATATTTCCCAGTAGCAGGTAGCATGTATAACGATAAACGACATCTGCACTGTGTATTTTTGGTTCTTGTTCGTTCTACTCTCAGCTTTCCGTGCGCAGGGCACAGCAATTCAAGGAGAAGAAGGACGTAGTACTTTAAATACAAGGAAAGAAAGTGTAAGCATGTAATTCGTATGCTCATAAGGAAATGTTTTTTTATTGTTGCATGCAAATTCAGTTTTATCAAGCACGTTTACTGCAGTTTGATAATCTTCGTAAAGGCTTAGTTTGGTAAAACTACAAAACTCCATTTTACGAGGAACTCCAAAAGGAAAATGATACGCAGAAAAGTATGCTTACTCCAATCCCCGAATGTACCGCTAAAGCCATGTTACGAAAGCATTGTTTAGGCAAGTGCAAAATTGCATTTCAAGGTGAAAGAGATGCTTAAGCTTAGAGAAAGTGCTGGAATAAAATCACAGAATGATGTGGAAGTTGGTAACACATGAAAAACGGAGATACAAAAGGAGACTGAATCGTCAAAGACATGCCCTTGGCAGAAGGGCACTGTTTATTTGCGGAGGTTTCAGGGAAAGTCGGGATCAGACAAAATGTCCTCAGCTTTTTTTGTAATTCGACCTTTGTATGTCCTACCAGATGTAAGCTTTTGGATTTCCTACACTGAAAGCAAATATTGAATATGTACCCACCTTTTGGGATAGCATTAAAAGTTGGCAAAAACTTCGAAAAGGCCCAAACTCGCTAAAACTGATTTATCATGCTGCTGAAGGACAGCCATATTTAAATAATGGATGAACATAGAATTCACATAAAAGCCAATATGAATACTAAAAAGTTTGAGAAATGGTAATACCTATGTTGTTAAGGGAACTTTCTCCATGCAAAGATTTCATGAAACGGGGCAATGTAAGACATCATTTTTGCACGTGGAGCCATAAAATGGTAATAAAGTTATTTATGGCCATGCTGATCAAGTGGTCTATCTTCTTTCGTTTATGAGTTTTCATTCAAAATTAAAATTTTACTTGAAATTGAAATCAGCAGCTAGTGAAACCCAAACATGCTCAGCTTACTGGAAAGTTGCGAAAACTTTCTAGTATAAAATGAGCGATTGTAGATCGAGTGAGAGCACCGAGAAAGAACAAGATAAGCGAATTCGTCGGCTATACCAATCCATCCTGCAAAGACGACTGTACAACCACTGGACTGTGTTAGACTTTCCTTATTTAGTGGAGATTGTAAGACATGACTCCAGTTACCTTCGCAGAATATTGAATTTTATTTTCACAGATCATCCTGTCCTCTCTCAATGTAAATGATAATTAAGACTAATTGTTACTTATTTACTACTTACAAATTATCTGACATAAATTGAATAAATCGCAGTTTTTCATTCCTTTAATTTTAATTTTACTTTAAAACAAACAGATTTGATTACAATAGCATGGAGAGAAGTACACAAAGAGAAGCGCTCTTCCCCGGGTCGCCTGTCAATTTGCCAATGTGAATTGCTTCCAGTCGGCTTTGAAAGGACAGTATGGCGTATGTACAAGCGACAAGCTGCAGTAAGCAATATATGGTCACCAAGAGCAGCTTCGACTGTATCTGAAATTGCCACTGAGAAGCTTCCGCAGCTCAGCTTTGATCAGTTCATAGAAAAGATTAATGGAGTAATACAAAAGCCAGATAAGAAGAATGACAGTGACGACAGTGCAGAGCCTGAGTCTTCGTTCAACAAATCCTGACCAATTTTCAAAATCAACAATACTTTCGCTTTTACCGGCTAAAATTAATATTGCAGAGGATTTTAAATGTTTATAAAACACGTTTCAGCTAACTCAAGTTTCTACTTTTTGCTCAATGTTTTAGTTTAATGCGTTAAAATAATTTTCATGTAGACATTTTTTCTACGTTGTGTGAAGCAGTAAAGTTAACAGGTGACTTTAAAATGTTTGCAGATTTACGTACATAGGCCGTTAGTCGTTATATTTTAAATAAGCCGAATGTTGTGCAAACCTTAAATAAATAATTATATTCTCGACAGCTAGATCGGAGTAATATCTAATAAAGGATCGCAATCACACATAGGTATACATACCTACATGAGTCCATATACCTTCCTCATAGCCATATAATATATTTATTAGACATAAGTCATATAAGATTATGATTTCAATTCATAGACAAAAGGAAAAGATTTTATAGTTTAGCAAATAACAGCAGTAAATGGTAATATTCAATTCGGTCGGATGATTTATTAAAGTTGTTGCTTTCTTAAAACGTGACGCATGATGCTATAAGCTATACAAGGCTGTATTAAAAATAAATTTTAACTCTGGTTTTTATAGCATACAAAATTTGATATCTATGTCCCACCTACCAACCTACCTCATCGTGGTTTTAGCCAAGCAAGCTTTCCATACATAGCAAGTCGAGTTTCCAGGATGCCTACCGATGTGATGATTTTTAAGGACGCCTCTTTCAAACGGTGAAACGCTCCTATGACATATATTACGAAGGTTCTGTCCTGATATAATTCTGCATGCAATCTATAGAACCTTTTGATAATTACTACTTCATTATAATGAAAGCTTAGTTTAGATTAAATACTAGCTTTTTGCATGTTACCTCGGATGATATGAATGATATGAGTATCTGCATCGTATGCGATTTTTTCATACATTCCTCTTGCCATTGATCATCATCAGCGAGCCAGAATTCTGGCATTGAGCCTTGAGCAAAAATTATCACTGTCCATACTTACAATTGTACAATTTAAAAATGCTCTAAAAATGGCCTAAAATTGCACAATGACAATGCTCCGACTTGACTGATTTTAGGTGTTTACCTGTCAACCACGTGCATGCCTCTCCCCTGCACGATGGCTGAAAAAGGTGCCTGAAAAAGTACCAAAAATTATAAAAATGCAACTTATTAGTGGTTGTATAACTGTCCACTATGTCTAGTAATTTTCAGTTATTTACTGGCAGCTTCTTCGTTGCTTTGTCTTCTTCATTCAAACGCGTGATTTTGTACAACGAGGTCAACACATGCATACATTAGGTAAGCTAGGTGTGAGTCTGTAATAAACTATTCTCCTTCCTCGTAATACCAGTACTAGTTTTACTGGTAGCATGTTGTGAAAAAGGTTCTAGGTAGTATGGCAAGTATGGTAATAATATTTAGTGACACGAACATCGCTATGTTGTGTGGATTATGAATGAACATTTGTCCCAAATCATAAAATATGAAATTATTGCCTATTCTCTTGCGGTTACAACTGGCAGTTCATGAGTAATTATCCTGAAATGTTATCTACACCTTCTTCATGATGACATAAAATGCCCAAACTCCTCAATGTGATAATAGCGCTGCGCTGCAAAGTGAAAAATCTGAACTTCCTTCCATTTCTCACTTTTCTAGTGCGTCTTACTGTGTGCCATCCTATATTATTGTGATTGGATGAGAACGGAAGATAAACAGCGAATTAGTCATACTTTATTACACATGTTACAGTTATGCACACAAACTCGCATTGTCGACAGCCTTCTTCAAATGATTTGTAATTGCAATTCAGTGTAGACAAGAGGCTGCAGTGTCATATGGTGAAATTACTATAATTTTTTGTAGCAAATTTTAGTTATTTTAGGCTACGTCTAGTCTTAAGAAACTTTTTCGACGATGACACAACTAGAGGTCGGTGTAAATGGATCTGACTCGTCGGCAGCAACTGCTTCCAGAAATAGTAGGAAGAAAGCCAGTACAGAGCGCAGCAAGAATAAGAGAAGCACGACAAATGGTATCGAAGAGAAACCTGGAGATGCACAGCGGCTGGAGAGGATATTACAAAATCTCAACATCAGGTTATTTTATATAACAGCCGCGTTTTTAAGTGCGTTGTTGTATGATATGAAATATGACCTTGATCTTTTTACTCAGATTCACCAATTGTACTTTCACATATAAAACATCCTACTTCGCCGAAACAAATGCGACAAATCCTCCAAAGCGTGGCGGCTTTTTCAGAAGGAAGATAACAAGTACCCTTGAAAGGGTTCGGGAGATTGTTTCTGACGATCTTCCTTCTTACCAGCACTGCTTATTTGTGCCCATTGAGGAACAAGACGATGTAAAGAAATATATACAGAAGAGTTTATCTGGTAGCATAATAAGGTAGGTACTTATGTAACCTAAGACCGCAATTAGTATTGGTTAAAGAAAATGAAAGAAGAGCTCTTGCTCGAGCTAGTACGTAGCATACAAAATCAACATTATACATTGTGGCTAATTTTTCAGTTTTGAAAATTGCAAATTCATCAAAAGAAGCAGCACGCTAACGGAGAAAGTTCGAAGAAAATTACGAACTGTTTTCGGGATAGTATTTGAGTTGGAATATTTGACTGGTAAGACACGCAACTTTCGGTAAATTTTTTTTTCTGTAATTTATACTCTCCGATAGACTTACGTAAAGTTTTTATACAGCTGTAGTGACTGTCGACCAATACAAATTTCGGGTGAAAGACATTCCATCTGTCAACCATTACCTTCAGGAACGTATAGCAGAAGAAGGATAATTAACTTTTCAGTGATATTTAAATCGATAAATAAATATTGTCATATTGTGTATGTATATGTTTTTTAAAAAATAATCCAATTGTAGTAATTTAGCATTGAGATACTTTTTAATACTTCGTAACTTGCGAGTTTATTTATACAATAGTAAAGTTCGCACTTCATTTTATTATTAGTTAAGTTTTTGTTGAAATTTCGTCAAACAGTTTGATATGATAAAAATACGACTCAAATAAACATTGTCATCTTAAAAGTCCAAAATATAAAAGTTAAGTTTCTGATCGAACTTAAATTAGTATTACATACTATAAATAATACTATTTTGTGCTTAGCGCAGTTAAAAGAACCATACATATTTGTCTTGTCGCGACAAAGTAAAAGTATCAGGCTATACGTATTGTAATAAACTGTAAATGCATAATTTTGAGAGAAAAGATACATGTAACAAACTTCCATTATGGTATTGCCTAACTATATTATGTCGCAGAGAACATAATACCTCGTGTTGATAAAGTTATTGCAAAGGCATAAATGCACAGATAATATCATTGTGGGGTGATTCCATCCTTAAAGTTAAGCATTTTTCTCGGCAGCTTTAAGGACAAAACAGGACTTTCTCTTATCTAATTAATATTACTTCTTCCGCACAGGCTGGCACTTTGGACAATACCACTTTCCTTTTGGAATTGAGCTTAGACCCATGCATCCAATATGGAACCATTCGATAGTACACTAAAAATTTAGAATCATATTACTTGAATTCAGTAACAATTGATTTTTAAAATGTCGCTTTATAATTTACTAAATTTACCTCTGGATTATCGCAAGCTATCATTTCTCCGTATGAAACTTGGTGACATATACAGTACGTAGGCTCATTTGGATCCACTGGCATATCTAGAACATCTCCGGCAGTTCCTGCAGACGCTGCTTGTTCAGCGGCTATAACGATTTCTGATTTATGCTTTTTTCTTGCAGGACTTGCAGCGGCGCCTTTGGGATTTTTATCATCAGTTTCTGCTTTGGATTTCTTTGATTCCTTTTCTCTCTTCCGTCCCCCTATTATTATTAGAATGTAGTTAGTTTAGCCAAAGTAAATGTATGATAAGGTTAGCAAAATACGCACTCTTATTAGTAGCCGGTGGAGCTGGATCTGGTTGAGGAGGTGAGGCTGAATTACCACCATTTTTTATTTCCGACTCAAATCGAGCTAAGTCAGAATCTAGTCTGCGAATATGCTTATCTACTAATTCGTAGGTTTGTATTGCTAGTTGAACTTTGTCGTCTCCATATTCCTTCGCCTTATTAAATAGTTTCTATTGAAAATTAAAAAAATATTTTGTTATATAATCATTCTCTACGCCCGTAATATGCTTTTAAAAAATTTAGAAGTAATGCTTCGGTTAGAGGATTGTGTAAGCAATGCCATTACATAATATTTGAAATATTTCTACTTGTACTTATTTTTTTAAATTACATGAATTTTTGCAACGTGCTCTTTCCGTCTTTCCGGAGTTGCTTCGCCTGCAATTTGTAGGAATTCACCTCCCAGTCTATCAATCTCTTGCATTATTGATTGAGCTCTTCCGTCCAAATCTCTCATCAGTTTGAAGTTACGCTGAAGCTCTACAGGCAAGCTTTCCAAGCCTATAAAATTACAAAAAAATCAATTAGCTTACCAAGCAGCTACACTATTATATATTTTCAACATTTTCATTTTATTCTCTACGAATTTATTCACAACTACAATTGAATTGGCTAGTTAAACAATCAACAATAAAAATGAAATTGTTTCTGGTTCATATAAAAATGTATACAAAATTTCCGCAAGTTTATAGATCATTTCTTGGAATCTCACATAAGTACATACTTTCCAAGTAGTGCTCCAGGTAAATGGCAGTAGTCATTTTATCCCTGTTACGGGAATATTGCCACTATTTCTACGACAAACGTAACCGTTGTTTCGCAAAGCGTCAAATGAGTTTTTCTTCATCCACATTCACACGGCGACAGTAGCACAACGAAATACCTCGCATTCGCAACCCCTCACCTATTTCCCATTTTTAAAAACTTTGTTCATGCGTTCCCTTTCTAATACATCAATAAGACCTTGCCCTAAATTAATTTCAGGTAACGTCACGA
The DNA here is from genome assembly GCA_027744115.1 of Acrocyrtus sp. NNG-2020. NCBI lineage: Eukaryota > Metazoa > Arthropoda > Collembola > Entomobryomorpha > Entomobryidae > Acrocyrtus > Acrocyrtus sp. NNG-2020. The sequence continues at coordinate 18,617 of JAHZND010005334.1, forward strand.
CATCATACTCCTATTTAAAACTGAACTTCTCTACCTACCACAATTTAACTTTTCAAGGCAACAGCTATAATAGCTACCATTTACTTCAGACTACCTAAATATCTAGGACTCAATGACAACTTTTTCTTTTAAAAGTGATCCTCTCGTATAGCCTTATGTACATGTTGCGTACTTTCACGGTAGTGCAGTTCAATAAAACATTATTTTCTACATCTATTTTTTCTTATTTTGGGGAATTTTTGGTCGTGAATTTGGCGATCCATACCATAAAAATTACATGTAAGCATATATACTCTGTTACCACCTATTACAATAATAACAAGAGCGAATCACACAAGTAGGTACATACAACATATAAGAGTCGCTCTTACAGACAAAACCATGTAAAAGAATGAAAAGGGTTAAAACTTACGCTCTGGCTGCTTCCGTATTACAGAGTGCATTATCCAATGAGGGAGTAATAACGTGAATGTACAAAAAAACGGCTACTTCACTTCCACTACTCTCCTCTGCTGTTCTTTGCTGTGAGAGTTCTAAGCTCAGAGTTTCTCATTGTTCAGCATTTCACTTGATTTCATAGCATTTACCAGCTAAAAAAATTCATTCTTTCCTATTCACTATACTATTTGCTGTTGGCGAATTTTGTAACAATCGAAAAAAAATACATAGACCAAATACATGCTATGCACATTACGATAAAAACGTAAACTTGTGTGGAGTGTGTGGGTGTATGGAGTAATAGTAATAGTAGTGGCACATGTGACTGTGAATGGAATACTGATTATTGTGTGGCTAGTGGCTATGAGTAAAAGAAGACTATTTTTTCTAAGAAGACCTTCCGAGTGATTCCGTGCTGGGTTTTTGGAATGACATATGTTGGTGAATGGTGATTTTTGGTGATTCACCCTCTTTGCCTGTCACTATCACATGTAGTTGAGTTGGATGGATATAGGAATTTGGAATGAAAAAAAAACTTTTTTTATATTATTAACTGTGTGAGGTGATGATGCGAAGATGAGATGTTATGCAAGAGCGAAAAAAACACTTTTAACAGAAATAGAGCTGAAAAGTGTGACGGAAATTTGAAGATGTGTAGTGAGTAGTTGTGGTCTGCACTTTATATAGTGTAAACTTTTGTATTTGTGCTAAAGATATTTTTATAATAATAGTACAACAGATCTCCTCGATCTGGTGTTGGTGTTGTTGGTGGGCTAGTGCTGTGCATAATGCATATAGCCACTTGCTGAGTAATACTGTAAATGATTTTTCTTGCTAATGCGAATGTCACTCGGTAATGAATACACACCCATAACGCACCGTATGGACTGACTGCAAAAAAAATAGTCTTGTTCCTGAGTGCAAAAAAAAGTACTTTTTAGTTTCGTGAAAGTGCTGCTATTCTGCTATTCACTATTCTGCACATTACCCAACCTCATTCATTCCAACAAAAATTGTGGCTCGATAATAATGCACTCCTAAAACAAGCAAAGTGGAAAGGGTTGAAGTGAGATGAGGTGGTTGTTTTGTATGTGCATTTGCTCAGTTTGTATTTGCAATTTTGCCAATATGTAAGGTTACCTGTCATTGTAAACAAGTAGGAAAGAAACTCAAACTTGCATTGAGTTGTAACGGAGTGTTTTTTTACATTTTGCGTAAGGGAATTTTAATTATTTCTTAACCCAAGTTCGGCCGATTTTAAAGAAATTTTTTAGTTTAGTAACAGTCTAAGAAGTGAAACTGAATTAAGATTTTGGGGAAAGTAAACGTGAAATGTTCTAAAAGTTGCTGAGGCTGGGTTCAATTTTATTTGGTGTTTTTATGTGCAACAATATCAATCGACTCACTCAGTTTCCTATTTCTTTGCTCTGTCTGTCTGACCTGATATTAGTGTTTATACCTGATTGAGATTACTGTTATTTTACATATACCTCAGAATTGCTTGAGCAATTAAAAATTATAATTGTAACCTAGAAATTACACTTGGAGTGATTTAGAATTTACATAATCACGGAGCCAGTAACATATTACTATTACTGATATTACCTATGTGGTATAATATGCAATATTTATAAGTGTAATACCCAATAGTCAATTAAGATTAACCACCACCTAAATCCAACTATTCATTGACTGCATTCGAAATCTCTAAATTCTCCCTTTATACACTTTGAGTAGTTAGTTTTAATTTTTAAAGTATCCAACTTTAACTTTAGAAAACACTACTTTGAAGGGTCAGCAAGCTAGAGAAATCTCAGACTTCTCTCAGGTTTATCACATTCACAATGGTGAAACTTTTTGCGATAAGCGTCATAAGACGACCAGCGGATGGAGCCCCGGAAGGTCGCTGTGTCCTCTTGAAAGGATCATACGATCTAACATCTTTTGGATTTTTCCAAAGAGCGTCCGTTAAAGAGTTCATGTCATTCTCATCAACAACAATTGTGGAAAGGACTCTACCAGCTACCAGACAATCTGTAAAGGAACAAGGTAAATAATTTTATGGCAAAGGAGTCTAGTTTGTTTTGCAAAAGCCTTATTTAACTACTCGATTTAAATACATGCATTTCTGTGGCTATTTTTTGCAGAATTCTTCTGTCATGTTTTTGTCCGAGCAGATGGGCTCTCGGCAGTACTAGTCTCAGATGTAGATTATCCTAATAGGGTGGCCCACACTTTAATGACGAAAGTGTTGGATGACTTCAGCAGCAAATACACCGACTGGAGATCTGTAGGTCCTGAGGCTCTAGATTCTTATAGAGGTATGCAATATCCACATACAGTGGCAGTAAGAAATAAAAATGCAAGCAAGAATTATGACTTTCATTATTTTTTAAATTTTTATTGCTTCACAGAATTGGACCAAGTATTAGCTCGGTATCAAAATCCTCGTGAAGCCGATGCGCTGACAAGAATTCAGACCGAATTAGATGAAACAAAGATCATAATGGTACATAGTAATTTTTCATTTGTATAAACAATTCCTATATAGGGCTCATCGCCTAATTATTGTTATCAATAACTTTTAAAGAAGATGGGTACTAAAAACTGAATTATTCCTTTTTTAAAAAATGAAAACTGTAAACCGGGGTGTAAAAGAAGTTCTTATATGATAGCCAAAATGGGAGATATTATGTTGCAAAAATCATATTTATATTTTGATATAAGCCAACTACTAAATTGTGTACATAAAATAAACTGTTCGTACTTTGATGTAGTAGTAAATAGAGCGAAATATATCAAGAAATGGGAAATCGACCTGTGACACAAAACAAAACAAATCCTTTAAAAGATAAATTAAATGTGAAGTTCTGATAATGTAGGCAAACAGTTTAGATAATGAAAATCAAAGGCCCCTTTCCACAATCCATTCGTGCAGAACTAGAAACTGAAAAATATGTAAACACTAAGCCGACCGGAGTTTAAGGAAGAAGTAGTAAAAAACGAAGTAGTTGCAAATATATTTTAGCTGACTGTTTAAGATGTATTACTGTATTACTGCAATATAAAAGAATTCGTTTGCGTCTGGTTGTTGAAAATGAGCTGTAAAATTTGTCGTTGCTAAAAATGTGAAATACGCTATAATAATAGAAGTTGCAAAAAGTGTCAATAGTGTTACGTTGATAGGTAAGTGTCATGTTTTGAGAATTAAGTTTTCACAAAATTGATGCTATAATTGGAGCAGTTCGGAAACGATATACATAATTGTGATCGGCATAATTTGTGACAAACTGACTAAACATTGAACATGCACTTTTAACAAACGGTTTAGGTAAATTGATATATGCGCTTTATTCTTTCTATTTCATATTTTGTAAGAGTCCCGTTGGCTCTTTCTAATATTTAATGTCCACCAAAGACAAAATCAAACAGAAGCCTATTAGTTTTGTTTTTTAAGTTCTATTGCTATTCAAAGTTGTGGCATGCAAGATACATTAGCTTTTACTAATCTAACCACAGTTTGTAGATATCTAAGCGTTGTGATGTGATATAATGACTGTGCTTGATTTTATGCAAACAATCTATTACGATTTAACACTGTCCTTCCAACTACTTGAATTTGAATTAGATTACATAAGATGTAAGAATTATCCTGTATTTATTAGGTACCTACCTGTGTACATTCTAGTTTTCTTACAACAAGTGGTAAATGTTTCTTTCGTTTTTCGCTTTATTGTTCGTTCACCATTGATGTGAGTTAAGTTACTGTTAACTTAACGGTATAAAAGTTACATGTGTCAATTTCAAAAGGTAACAAAATAAATGCATTTCTTGAGTGATTTTCTCTTCGAACTATTATTGATACAATTCTGATCAAATAGCTTTACATTTACAGAAAGTGAGGACTTGTTTTTAAATAACAGGTTAATATTTAGTAAGCTTTACTTAAAATTATCAATTATCACATCACATAAAAACTTCAGTAGGACAGCAAAACCTCATTTTATTAGGGTTCTTAGTAAGAACATGATCTAGGTATATTACAATTAGGTGTTGCTTTTTAGATAGTAATTACAGACAGATAATAATTTCGTTTCATAGGATTTCATGGAGGTAACCAACTATAGACTCAGATAGGGATTTGAAAGGGACTTAATGGGCCTTGATCCAGACGGGTGTGAAGTTCTCCATCTGCTTTCACCTCCAACTTTACAACGGTTGGCAGGGGGTGCTGCTCAAAGTAATCCTTGATCTGATCGTAGCTTCCGTCCAAACTAGTGATGCCTATTACGACGTTTCGAAGGGCACGGAAGTTTCTTAGGAAATCGAAGGATCCGTTGTACCCCCATACTTCCAGTGATTTTAGCCGGTATAATTTACTCGAACTATTTGTGAAGCATCCATTAGCCTCTCCTTGATTCGCCAAAATGATTAATTCCAAATGTTCAAGGGTACTGCTGAAGCTAATTAGCATATTGCTAATTTCGTCTGATTGTACTTGAGCAGGGAGATTGACACCTGGTAAAATCCGTAAATGGAGCGAACACAATTTCCAAGGTTTAGCTTGAAGACCCCTACAGATTTCTGAATTTAAGGGGATGGAGCAGTTAAAGTTCGTTAACTTCGGGAGCTTAACAGTGTCTATTAGCAGTATCGGCATAAACCAAGTCTCGATTCTTGACGATAGAGTTGTCCCAGTAGTTACAGTGACGTGCGTCAAGTTTGGGCTGTGATCTAGTATCCGAAGCACAAGCGTGGTTCCTCCGTTAACTTCACCCCTGGGAAGATTAATGGCCGCATTTGCAAGTTCCATGTTGCTTTGAAGTAGTTGAGCAGCATTTTCACTGGCATTAGCACTCCATTTTGTCCCCTCTGTATATATTTGAAAGAGGACCAGCTTCTCCAGTTTAGGAAACTGCTTAGGACCTATGTACGCTCCCTTGATTGTTCCCAGTAAAGGGTAATGTACAAAAAGCTTGGTCAGATTCGTACAGAGCTTGAACATTTCGGTCACATGATAGGCAGATCCTTTTCTGGTGACGGTGTAGTAGGGCACTCTCCGATATTCTCCGTAAGGATTATTTGGATTAGGATAGTATCTCTCGTACCGATGCCGCCTTTTATTCCAATCAGAGAATGTAAGAGTCCGGACGGAGGACCAGAATGGCTCCAGAAGTACTCGCTCGGCATGTCCTTCGTGATTCATTAAGGCTTGCATTGTTT
>JAHZND010005335.1:0-10630 GCA_027744115.1 Acrocyrtus sp. NNG-2020
CTCATGTTTCTTATTTCAGGGAATAGTTCAGAGTCCAGACGAAAAACCAGTGTCTTTTGTGCCATGGCCAGCACCAGCACTCAGCAGGCAGTACCGGGGAAGTGTTAACCCTATCTAGCGCCTAGCGTCCAGCACCAGTCAAAAATCCAGAAAGAGTTACAAAACAGATTCCATTCCAGCCTATTCCAGCAGTGCAGCATTATTATCCATGGAAAGGAAAACACGAATAACCACGGCATAAAACGAATGACAAACCCTATTTTCATACTATGTATGTGAATGAATCAAAAAATAGAACTGTTTTTGTATCTGTTCTTGTACTGCATCAAATTTCATGGTACACGTGATGTAAACACCGTCGCATTTGAACTTTTGTTTTTTTGTTATTAGTCGCATGTGTTCACTACTTTTACATGAAATGAAAAGAGTAAAAGTGCATTTTGTTTTTATGAATGTGTAAGTGTATGAAGAAAGTTTACAGGAAAAAGTAAATGTCAATTTTCTTCTTTTCTTATTCACGTTGTTTATCAATAAGAATGTTGTTCTAATGTTTGCTTTTGAAAATTAAGTTTTAAATTTAGAGCTCAGTCAGAGTTTCAGTTTCTAGATTTTGTTTGTTCAGTGAAAATTGCCTTTCGCTATACTTATAAAAATTCCTGCTCTACACTTTGATACAAATATTTGTAAAAAAAATGGAGCATCAACAAAACCAAAGCAGTAGCAACAGCGCTCAGACACCAACGTCGCCGCCATCGGGACAGCCGGTACGCAGGGTTTACATTGAAAATGAAATGAGCCTTAGTCCCACGGACACCGGTTCCATGAGTCCGGAGAAGCACAAAAGGCTCAATGCAGCCTTAAAATTGCTAATGTCGTGGCCTAGCTTGGACATGTGAGTTCAAATTCATGATAAGAGAATATAGTATTTAGTAGTACATAATAATTACAATTGTATGTGATGAATACCCTACGAAACTTGATTCATTTTGGTAACCTGGTCTTACTCATATGAGTCATATATGTCCTCAAATTTACACGGTCGAATAACATTATATTTTGTAAAGCTGTTTAATGGTTCTATAGAAAATTATTTTATTTATTTTAGTTGGCCATTCAAAATTGCAAACCCTTTACTTGGGTTTGCTGCTGGAATTCCTGGATTTGTAATGAACTCAGCATTCAGGAGTAGTCTAGTTTTGAGTGGAGCTGCAAAAGCATCGTCATATTTTGCGACTGTAGGCATCCCTGCTTGCTCCGCAGGTGCCGCACACTATCTGGTACAGTATTAATGTGCATATGTTATCTGGTTTTAGGCAAAACCGAAATGTAATTCCAGGAATGGCTAAAATAAGACCTAAAACTATTTATTTCTTTACAGTTGATTACCCATAATATATTGGCACAAGATACAATGTGCCCGGTATGCGTTCAGGTTAAAAGTGCTTCGATTCAGTTCGCAATCGGCTTCCTGTACCCATTGACGCTAGTTCCTCTCGTCGGATTTTCAGTATGTTACGCCAGTTCTGCATGAGTCTTTATGAGCTGTATATTTCTAGTTATAGTTATTATTTACTGTTATCTTTCCAGATTGGATCCAAAGTCAAGCACCTGTACCTTCCTAAGATTAACAAAAAACCAATGGAATTGCTCCGATACACTTACGAAATATTCACTGCCGAAAAGGTGAGAAATCGTCTTTTACTGGCAGCGGCAGTTCAGATATTACTTGGAACGGGTGTTACTTATCTGGAACAGAACTGTTATTACAACAAAATACTACCTATGATAGAGGGAGATGCAAAGTACAGTAAGAATCTTCGGAAGTGGGATAAATATCCTGTGGAAAGTTATTAATAATATAGACTGAAATATTATATGTAGTATGGTATTTCATTTCAAAATGTATTTGTAGTTATGTAGAGTTTTATAATTATGTAAATAAATGCAGTTCTCTCGAAAGTTTTAATAATGTGGCCAAGTAATTAGTACAAGAATTTATTGAACTTAATTTCCACATTTTGTAAACAATTTGTAATATACAAATCATGGAACTTTGAGTGTAACATTGATCTACTATTACTTTTTGATGAAACAGTAATGGTAAATATTTCACTATAAAAAGTTAGAAATGAAAAGTAACACATTTTAACTTTAAATTATAAACATTTCCAGTTGATACAATCTAATGATTCGTCCTCACCATTCAACCCATACAACGTAAATATAAAGAGAAAAAACTATTACCCACATTAGCAACTACTGACGTACTGCTCACGATATTACACGCTTACTGTAAAGTGGTGCACCTACACATTCTACTTTTAACTATGTATACACATTTTGATTTTAAATACATGACAATGTTTTAGTTTTAGCCACCAACCACTTTCAATGACTACACAGAAACAACTTGACATGTTATTTATAACTACTAACTAGCAAGGTAGCATTAGCATTGAAGTGAATCACTATAAATCATTTAGAATCCCAGATGAATAATAACAACATATGCATACATTATCAAAAAATTCAAAGAATAAAGCAATATCTATGTTTCATTCGACTGGACATGATCACTTCTGGCTTCTGATTCAGAAGCACGATATATTAAAAAAGTTCATATTACGATGTGATGAACATGAATGGTTAATCACGTTTCTGTAAAGAGAATTAGGATGTCGATTAAAGTTGTTTGTGATACAAAATTTGTGTTGGAATTGCTTTTCTGAACAAATTCATTCGGAAGATTCATTGAACCATATGATCGTCTTCATTATGGAATTTCAAATAGACTTAAAGAGACACAAACACGCAAATGCTCCTTGTAAAAGCATACTAATCAAAAGATTTACCATTGGGACACGACAGGAGATTATTTAACCCCATAGACTGATTACACAGCTGCAAACATTAAACAGCTCATTTAATCTAACGAACCTGAGAAGGTAAATCAAAATTAATTGCGTTTACTTTGCACAAGCAACCAAATTAGATGCCAATGTTATCAGAGTCATGCAATTACATCAGAAGTGCTGATACAGAATACACATTAGGCATTAACTCTCTCTACCTACCTACCCATTTAGTCGTAAATATAAGTCAAACTACACTACACAACAAATCAAATTAACCCGATTTAATAGCCTATTTAGATACATAAGATGAAACTGTCAGACATTTTTATGCTGTTTGTCGCAACTGCTTTTAATAGGTCTTCGGATTTTTTGATCATCTATATTCGCACAAATCTATCTGCAAATCTTAAACCTACCAGGAAGAATTACTCTACACGTGAAGTAAAATAAATTTCCCGATATTCTGAATAGACTATAAATGTATGCTTATGCATTCAACACAACTACTAATGTGATTAATATTTTACTTACACACTGCGATTTATAAACATTTATACACTTCTGGGACGTCTTTCACTGATTGATCTAGTGCTCATTCGATTATCTTGACTTGCCCTTACGTTACATGTCCTTACATCATTTACTCAGTTTCACTGCATACTCTTGTAATCGCACTGCGGTTTTGTTTATTTTAAGTTACTCTTCTACAAGCATTCGATTTCGACAGCAATTCAACCAATCTCCAAAACCCCATGTATAGTAACGCTTTACCGATACATTTAGGCTTAAGTATTCATTATAATATTTAGAATTTTATGATCACAGTAGGCAAGTTAAACCTTAGTACGTTTAAATAATTCAAGTTAGTGAAATCGCAAACCTATAATAAACGGTTTCAGATGGCAATTAATTTTTCACTGATTTGATATGAAAGAAACTCGTCTAAAATTCTTTACGCAAAGTGCGGCAAATTTTTTAATTTTAAAAATTCCAATATGTATAGGTATAACCTTTTGCGAAAAGTAAAATAATCAATAAGATTACCAGAGGATGTACAATGCACTGCTATTTTTGGGATGTAAAACTCATTTCGCGTAAGGCAGCATGGCCTAAATCTTTAATTTTTAGGTCCGATTACAGTTTTTATTTATATACTCCCAGACCAAATACTGCTTCAAATGTTTGGGTTTTCTACTTTAGTCATGTTCTTCGAGCCTTTTACAGAACTTTATTTTTAAAGACGGCGATTTCCAGTTCCAATAAACAACACATCCTCTTTATTTTACGGATGGATGGAATTCTGAAATAAGTTTACCATGATTACTTGTAAGGTTTACTTTGGTTTCTCTCTACCCTTTCCGATGGCGTTGACTGACTTTGAAAATATTGAAAATATACTGGACACTGAACCACTCTTGAACTTGTGCAGCTAAAATTTTGAGATGGAAAATACATTTCATCGAATCTAGATGTTGAATCGGAATCACCTCCCCACGAATAAATTCCTACTTGACTATGCATGTTAATTGGAACCAAAGAATTTAAAACGCCTAAGCTGCACGTCGGCTAAAATGGTCGACCGACTCCACTGCCACTTTGCCAACGGTTGGCATAGTCAGCATAACTGGCCGCTACTTTCTCTGATTGATAGCGAGTAAGCTTAATTGAAGCTCGAACTTCCGGGGTCACGTTTCCTTTGAAGCCTCCTTTACGAAGAAGTGAATCAATGGTTTGAGTTTGGTTCCAACCTAAATGGTTATAAAATTATCCTTCATCATCTCATCCAAAGATATCTTGTTCAATTCATATTTTAGAGATATCTACTAATAATTCGCAAAGATGTACAATAATCAGTGTAACAATTTTGCAACTTTGTTTTTAAGTTTCATACACTATGCTAAAAACGTTCAGATTCAGAAAAGAAAAGGCTACGGCAATATAAAGCAGGTGAGCATTATCACCTTCAAAGCTTATAGGATCATGACATGACACAATTAGGGAGTTGAAAATTACCTTGTTATGGCGTACTCACGCAGGCCAGAATGAAGATTTAATGCGTTAAATGTTCCCATGCACCCACGAAGGCGATGATCCTTCCCAATTTTCCATGTCACGAATAAGGGACTGTTACAAAATTAAACGAAGACTTTGCATTCAACTAACAGACCAAAGTACATAATGAGAATGATGTGATGCATCACTCTGTAAAATATTAAATTGGAACAATAAACTTACAACGCCTCGTTAGTAAAGCTTGGAGCCTTGGGGGGCTCCAAATTGTGCAAACTCCCGTATAACACATCAAAGCAAAAAAAACACATGTCCGGACTTGCAATGCGATCAGAGTATGGATTTGGAATAATCCCGTTCTTTGCTGGAACTACCATTCCATTTTGATGAGGAGCATGTCCGTTAGCATGACCGTTTGTCATATGCCCGTGTCCATTATGATCCGCATACAGATCGTGACTGTTCCTGCTGCTCCCACCATATCCGTTAGTGTGCCCATGGCCGTTCATCATGGAGTTTGTAGTTGCTTCAGAATTATTGAGCTTCTGCTTTTTTGTGCCACAACAACCTGATGCCATGAAATTTTTAGCGACAATGATGGTTCTCTTGATGTTCCTCTACTGCTTTACGTGAACAGCGAGTGATGCAAATGCACCTAAAAAGTTAGAGGTTTAATATTTTACAATCACCTGAAATTAGCCATCATATATGTAGGTATAGATTTTATGAGAGTACAATACGTACTTGCTAAGTTAAGTTGTTACTGATCCAAAAATGAAGACCTTTACGAATAGACTTTACAAAACAAAAGTCGCTACACTAACTTATAGACACATCGATGGCTTATGGCTTGCCCAAAATGGAAACTTTTAAAGCGTCAAAGGCAATTGGACTTAGAAAGCTATGTAGCGAGATCAAGACGTAACTGACTGGGTAAGTTAAATCTAGTGCTGAATGTTGGTGTCAAAGGAAATTTGAACTTGGTAAAATTAAAAACGACGATGACGCATTATAGTAGGTTGTCTGGTCTGGTGACCCCCAAAGATATTGTACTTCTCCAATATCCCACAACTTCATGAGAGGAGCAAAGACTGTATACAGTATACGGTAATCCGCTTTCTCTCTGCCGGTTTCACTCCAGTTGCCTTTTTAAGCTGTATCGACCAACGTCCTGTTAAATTCCACTTTCTCTAAGCTGCTTTATCGGTTCCTGTCAACTTGTGGCTTGCATTCGAAAACAGGAATTTATGTTGCTGACTTCTAAAAGAAAATCACGCATAATCTATTAAATGTACGCTGGCTAGTAACTTTATAGCAGGAAGTCTAAACTTGAAATAGTTGAAATAAAGATTGTAAGTTTCTTACAATACATCCCAAATAATTTAGCGCTCCTCTTTTTGGCCGTATGGTTGTGGAAAAACACTCCGTGCAACTCCAGATATTACCAGCCTTCAATCCTATTCCCTGTCCCCTCGGTAGTCACACAGACCAGACAAACCGACCCACCGACGTCAACAAGCGTATAAGGTAGATTCTGCAATTCAAAATTTAAAACGTTTCAATATTATTATCAAAGTTCTGTGTTCCCGTTAGTGATTTTAACAAAGGCTCTCGCAGTATTAGCCCACTTCGTCATTATTTCGATGAATGGGAATGGGAACAATTTGAATTTGGGCTGTAAACGGTTTACAGTAAACCTAAACTCATATCAGCCTGAACTATGAACTTGCATACAATACGTAGACCAATCCATATTCATATCAAAGTTATAAATTATCCCTACTGTAATAATAAAAGTGATTATATATAATAATTAATTGCTGACTCTGGGACTACATTAAAATTACGATATCATAATAAAAATAAAACTTTATGTTTCATACGACTCTACTACCTAAACAGTTCAGCGTTGAATGCACATCTTTGTATTTGCAGCTGGTACTTTTGCAACCAAGACCAAGCTATCACAATCACACAGCTCTCTGCATAATATTATGTAATGTAAAATGTGTATACATATTACCTTGGCCTGCTTTTTACTTTATGTGGTTGCAATTTCATACTCTATTCAAAATGATATGATGCTGCAACTATGCACTTACACTTGTACTTATGTGATTCTCCGATATTTGTGGCGTTTTTCGCAATCATGCAAGCATCCGAGATTCAGTTATTCCTCAGTTAGTTAATCTAAAATTTTCTAAACAAACATCTTTCATGCCCTCACTATCTAGCCTAACATATTTTTTTGAACACTGCACTGATGTTTCAGTAAATTTTCCAACAAAGTAAATTTTGAAATGAACATAGTAAAGCAAATTCAAATTTGAGTCCGCTTTTTTAGGCCTGTATTACATAATTATACGAGTGCTTAGCTTATACATAGATTTACATAACAATCTACAACAAAGTAAACTTTAGTAAACTTATAGTTTGTTAATAATTATTATTATTATCATAATTAGCTTACCTTCTCTAGTCAATCTCATTTGATATTTTGAATTTAGTTTAAAATTTAAAATAATACGGGGAAGTTGGGAGAACAATTAAAATTTGAGTATCTTTGTGAATTTCCAATGGCCTTGTTCCTTCCTTGAGTATGGATCTAAAGGAATAAAGGAAAAAGAGGAAAAGACTCAGAAAAAACTGTTTTTTAGTTCACTTGGAAGAAATGGGCTTGGATATTGAGATTGAGAACAGCAGAGCAGAGAGAGATGATTACACAAAAATATTGCTTTGCTTACTTCATTCAGCTCACATATAATAACAACGAGAACGAGCTGAATGCGCTCTCTTTTTTTCTCACTCGACTACTACTCTCTCCCTTATCTTGCTCCGTGATGGTGATACAGTGATATGAGTGATACAGATACATTACAGGACTCTCACAGTGAGAGTTTATTCTCACATCAACATCAGATGGGAGAGGAGAGAACAAAAACCCTATCCTATCCCTTCCATTTCCATTCAACACTTATCATGGACTATGGACTGGATGTCTGCGGCGGTACCTAATACCTATCCATATTACATAGTTGTAGATTGTAGATCCCTATTTACATAGTTAGGTATACGTTATTTCGCAAGGCACGACGACAGTTCTATGCACTTTGCTCTTGCTCGGGTATGTAAATAGCAGTAATACATGTAGCATGTACTTCCTGTCTATCTATATTACAATATACATACATATCTTCTTATGTCTTCCGTCACCCACCCACCAGTACTACCAACCATTATATACAGGCTGATTTATACCATACCATATATATACCATACCACTTAACCACTCACTGCATTGTATTCGTATTGCATTGCATTGCACTCGCTATGTACCTTCATATCATCAGTTTTTTGCTACTTTTTGTTTGGTCTGGTCTGGTTCTTTCTTATACTGTTTCTCAAGCAGTGCTTCTGCTAGTGCTAGTTACTGTGGTTTGTTGCCTTTTCAGACAGACAGAGCAGAGTACAGTGCACCTATTGTACCTAAAGCGGTCTACCCCTTCCTTTTTGTGGAATGAATGGAGTATGCGTAAAAATGTGAAGGATTTTTCTTTGTACAGCTTTATTTGGGTTCATGAAATGACTAATCACAGGGAATTTTTTGAGAGTACTATAAGTACTATGTACCAATAGTATGTACAGGTAAATAAAGGTGAGAACCAAAGGTGGTCGGTGGGTGACAAGAAAGAAAAGCCAATGATTATGTACATACTGTGTACTCAGTACATTGTACTGAGGGTGATGGACCAAAAACTGCATTTTTGTTCAAGTTTAGCAAAATTAGGTACGCTTCATCCAATGCCGTTCCTGCATTTGATGCAACATGCAATGCATGCATGTATTTCCATTTTGATTTCTTTGATCCGTTTCTTACAATATTGCTGCAATTTGTTTGATTGGTATTGAAAAAATATGTATTCAATTATGGCATTTAGTAATTAATTATTACTAGAAGTAAAAACAATGCTTGCATAAATATAGTATAAATAACAAATTGAAATTAATATTTATAACAAGTATACAGCAGTTCTTTGTTTGCGGTTAATTTCCTTATGTTTGTTCATCATGTTAGGGATGAAATTAACTATTTTTTCCTCAATTTGCTTAATCTCGCTATAGTCGATCGAGTCTCGAATTTACTTAAGCAATTTGGTCAAAAAAGCACATACAGCCAGAGCCACGCCACAGTTCTGTTTGAGAAATATGTTTACTTTGTTCCTGAAACGTTCCAAGAAATTTTAACATTCGTTTGTTCTATGTTCTAAAAATGTTCTATGTTGAAAAAGTGCTTCTACTCTTCTTCTGTAAATACAGTATAGTAGAATGTACCAGAACACCACCAAATTTATTAGCATAGGTCAAGCAAGATCGTTTAAGGGACAAGAAAGAGTGGAATGATACAAAATACCACATTGATCACAAATCATTCAAATCACAGCCGTCTTTTATGATACATTTTGGAATAAAATGCTATTTCAGATAGATTTTGAAAAGTTACAAAGTTAATCGTAAGTTAAAATCGTATATTTATTCAATCTGAAAGCCTATAATTGAAAATTATATTATTGAATGTATTACTGTTAGACTCATCAGAAGGAATAAAATTTTATTTATCAAATCAATGAATAAAAATTAAATGTTATAATATATTTAACGGGTGCATTGATTGGTATCACAGCAGTTTTGTAGTAAATTCAGAGGTACATCTTATTTTCAGTAGGAAATTCCCTTCACATGCTGGACGGAAAGTTGATGGAATTATGTTATAAACACCTGAGGGAACATTCTCCAACTCCAAAATCACAAATCCAGCTCTATGTTTAAAAAAATTGAAATTGAGAATAAATGGCATAACATGTATGCATTTTTCAATTTTGCTTTGTAATAGTAACATACCTAAATGGACCAGAAGACTTCTTTGTAAAGAATCCAGGAGTGTTCACATCTCCCACATTAGAACAAATTACGTCAAAACCAACGTCATATTGCTTTGGACCCCTTAATTCTATTTGCATAACATGTCCATTTAAGGCAGACTTTAGAGATATCTGATAACAAGGGTTATTTTTGTATGTCTCCGGGTGGTTTCCGCATCCGCCAGCTGTTCTTCCTTTCCATTCACCAGCAATTTGCTTTTTATGTGCACATGGATTTCTAATCTCTTGAAGGGAAAACGGACAAGATGAATATGCCCTTAAAGTGTAATGTATAGTCTTCAATTTCTCATATTGCGAAACAACTAATGTGTATCGCTTTGATGTGGCTGCTGGTACAATAATTTTACAGAGGTAATGAGGACTATTTATACGAACACCATCGATGATAGGTTTCGGCTCGTCTGGCAAAAAAGAAACAATTATGCGCCTCGAATTATGTTTCTTAAGGTACAATTTTTATATTATTATTCGATAGTTAACTACTTAAAACAACGAATCGTGAACGCATACTTATACTTACATGGGTAATAAACACGTTTTCCATCAGTGTCGTATACTAGTAGCGTAATATACTCTTTGTTGTCTTTGAAATCTTCAATTTCCGTGATATGACGAGTTAAAAGACACCAAACTGCTGCAGACCCTTGTGACCGAATTTCCAACCGATATTGTGGATTATCACCAATACTGTAAACATCTTTAACTGGTCCAGAACCAGAATCCCAGGTTCTAAAATGTAAAAATTCCAAATTCATTTGTACCCAGGCATTTATTTTTCTTACAATATGTACTATGTACCAAATTGTATTTCTTCCATGTGTTGGT
>JAHZND010005336.1:0-10538 GCA_027744115.1 Acrocyrtus sp. NNG-2020
GCCAGCTTGACACCCAGCCGCCAGTTAGAAAGTGTTGTATTTGAATGATTTTTATCTTAACTTTGAATGCCTTGCAACATCTTTCAAGCCCTTGCTTTTGAATAGAAGGACTTCAATTAGTGAGGCGGAGCAGATTGGTCTAATTGAGATCTTGACGCAAAATTTTGCCAAGTTATTCTCAACGGACCAATCCATTCCACCATTAGTTGCCAAAATAAATGCAAACTATGCTGCTATCTCAAGTAGAGAGAGGCCAACGAGTGTAGTTTTGAGTGTTGAAAAGAACACTTTTGACCGACCCATAAAGCTGGCCTCTGTCGTCAACCGTATTTTTTCTGATACTGTGAAGGAGCTGCACCTTCAAAGTATTTTTGACTATCCTGCAATAATAAACGACTTCAACATTCTTAACGAGTCTAGCTATAAATTAGGATACACTTTTCCCATATTACTTTGCGTTAATTTAGAGATCTTAGAAAAGAGAGTGGTCCCATCATTGGCAAACTTTGACATTATTTATTTGAATGCGCACATCGATCGTCAATTTTTCAAGTTTGGCTTTGACCGTATTTCAAAGCATGTCACCAGTTTGTTCGAAATTATATCGGAGAAATATAAACCATCAGATTGCAAGGTTTGGCGGGAGGGGAGTGGAGTTAGCGCTGGCCACGTCATGGGCTTCTCTGCGCAAAAGTACTCCATCTGACTTGGAATTACTGACAGTTGTAAAATACGTCGAGTACATTAATGACTGGGCTGCAAGGACGAACACGACTGTTGTTTTGCATACAGCCTTTGCCAACCAGGCACGGACCCTTAAAGCGGAGAAAGTAGACGGCTGGTGGGAGGTGGTGACGGATATAACTGCTTCAGTGCTTCGATATCAAAGTAAAAAAGAGAGTAAGCAATTTTTGCAATCTCAAATATAAAAATTGTTTTAATCTATGTAATTTCGGAATTTCCTAATTTGTTATGCA
Organism: Acrocyrtus sp. NNG-2020; assembly: GCA_027744115.1. NCBI lineage: Eukaryota > Metazoa > Arthropoda > Collembola > Entomobryomorpha > Entomobryidae > Acrocyrtus > Acrocyrtus sp. NNG-2020. The sequence continues at coordinate 978 of JAHZND010005336.1, forward strand.
GATCTGCTTGATAGGGTTATAGAGGAGGACTACAGGAAAGCAGCAACACCAAACGGAGAGAGTGCCACGGTTTACCTCACTATAGCGGCCATCAGTTTATTTGTTGCAGTTGCAGTTGTAGTGTCGGCACTGTACCTTAGAATGAGGAGGGGTAATCTTAACAAGTCAGATTTAAACGATTTCTTTGAAGGAGTGAAGGATGATGGTAACAGCTGCTTTCAAGATAAAGCTTACGACAAGGAGAAAGTCGAAATATGCAAAGACCGTTTCACCGTGGAGGAGAAGTCTCCTCTGGGGTCAGGGACATTTGGAATTGTATGCCGAGAAACCGTTTTGGTCGACGATAGAGGAACAAGGGACGTAGCAGTGACGACGACAAAGGCTCAGTGTCCGAGGAGTGCCCTACAGGGACTGTTGTCAGAGATAAAGGTTCTGTCCCACTTGGGGAAACATGAGAATGTTTTGGAGTTGGTTGGTGCTTACACAACAGAGTTGCGGAAAGGTAAGGTACTCGTTTTTTTGGAACTTTGTGGGCTGGGATCCTTGGAAGGGTACTTGAGGAAGATGAAGCCCGTGCTCGATGGTGATGCGAAATCTGTTTTGGATATTGACGAAGTTTTGAAATCTGACTTGGTCCGTTGGTCTGCAGAGATTGCGAATGGAATGGAATTTATTGCTGCAAAATATGTACTGAAAAATAGTATTTATTTAAGGGAAATATTTCAATTATTGCGAAATCGTTAATTCCGTTGCGTTGGTTTGTGCAGGTAGTGCACCTGGACATTGCAACGAGGAACGTACTCCTCACCACTGACAAAGCGGCTAAAAACCCTGACTTTGGACTGAGTCGTCGCTTGGAGAACTACCAAATGTACGTGAAGACGCAGCAGGAATGCCTTCCCTGGAAAGTGGATGGCCTCAGAAGCCCTTCAGAGAATGGAATTTATGGAAAAGTCAGACGTTTGGTCCTTCGGGGAGACCTTATGGGAATTATTCTCGTTGGGAGACACCCCGTACCCGGGATTATCATGGGACATCAACTTCGCGAGTAGGCTGGAGAGGGGGCTACGCATGGAGAGACTAGCGTTGACTCAAATTGATATGTACACGGTAATGCTCAGCTGCTGGGCTGTGAATCCGGATAGACGGCCAACATTTGCGGAATTGAAGGTCACTATTATATTGAGGAGAAGAAATCTTCTTTCGAAGTCAGCCTTTACCATGACGATTTCAATGAGGGAGAAGACGTGATTGTGGAGTCGTTTAATAACACTGGGGTTTACATTGAAACTTTTGATGAGTGAAAAATGGAACCAAAATGGACGCTTTCTTACTTCATGAAAACTTAAAAAAAAGAGATGCCAAAGAGAATAATGATTTGTGTAAGCATTTGTTTCTAGTTTTTGCAAATGTAATTGCTAATATAATACATTAAATGGATTAAGTATTTCCGGTAAAATAAAAAGTTAGTCATTACATTGTTAAAAGCTACACAATTTAAATTGATTTTTGCATCTACTTTGCTCACAAATAAAATTGATGGCATATACAATTATCATTAACTCTGCTTCAGTCAATCAGTGTTTCGGAAGTAGATCGGGCCCTGCCAGCAGCCTGAAAAACTCAAATTATTTTTCGATGTAAAATTTAAAAATTTAGAAATTCCGATAAAATGTAAACTTACGGCCTCCTCAATCTGCCTCTTGAAAGTTCATAGACAATACATAGGTTGTCATGTGCATGAATTTATTTCATGGTTCTTTTTTTAATCCTGGGGATAGCTGTTACCGCCACCTCGGCATTCAAGTGGTATAATTGCACCCGCTAATTGGAAGAATGCCAGTCCCGGAAGTAGCTACGAAATTTGTCGTGTTTCTAACGAACGCCATTTTCAATAGTCCTGCTATTCTCTTCGGGTCCCGGCACGGAACAATTTTAATTATCGCGTTGTGTCAACTTCGTCTCAATTGATGGCATCTGCAGCTTAACCTAAAAATGTTTGGAGGAACCTGTACCGGACAAAGCAACAAAATGAGAGGTTTTGTAAGTTTTTCCATGCTCTACCGACGAATTGAGATATTCGCGGTAGTTGCTCCATGCAGCCCCCTTACTTTTCTGTGACACAAATTGGGACAAGCCTTGTCGTTCTAAATCTGCTTTACGATATTGGCACATAGGGCATTTCCTTAACAAGGGAATTCCAGCTGGGGTCAGTTTATGTACTTTTCATGTTGCTACGTTTGGTTTGAAGGTAGTAGGCACACAGAGCGACCCTATTCCAGCACAGATTCTTCAAAAATTCTGAAACACTTTTAGTTGTAGAATTGGATGTTGCCAACATGCAAGAAAATTTGTTCGGACATGTCCCTCCAAAGTGGGTCATTTCAACAAGCTGAAAAAGGAATGGGGGTCGCAATGATAAAATTCTGTCTACAGAGGATTGTAGATCTTGTGTTTAATTCTAACCTAGCCGTAAAATAGCAATACTGCAATAGCGCAATAGAGCTATAGCGATACGCCATAGAGTATGCTAGTTTTTGCGGTATAATTTAAGGAGTCAAATAATGAATTTGCACTATTCTACTGATTGTCATATACTATTTTGCTATACTGTACATGTACGCTTACATATATAAGCAAGTAATTAGGTATTGTATGACGGTGTGTTTTTTCTCCGATACTGGGTGCGAATCTTCATGTTTTCGAAATTCGAATTTTGGGTTACTTTAAAGGCAGTAAAATTCATATTTAAAAATTCATTAAGTTTATTAAATTGTCCTCGGCATAAAATTTATTCTATTACTTCATACTTCGAGGTACCTACAGTTAAATAAGCAAAGTTAGCGCCTTACAGATAATGGGATAACGCCAAAAGAAAATAAAGTTCAGTGAGCATAGAAATTTGTATTGAAAAGTTAAAAATCAAGATTCGTTCATGAAGCAAAGGTGAAATAGGAAAGTAGATTGTATGATGGCAGCAGCTGAAGGGGAAAAATCTGAGTTCATTCGACGATGGGATTCAGTAACAGGGAAAAAATTAGCACAACGGATTTTTGAAGTAGTAGGAGGTGATGTGGATCAACTGCTAGCTAATCCGCAATCAATGATGACGGTTTGGAGTCGGATTACGAGACAGCTAGGTGCTGCTTTTAAAACAAAACGAGACCGTCTGGTTTGCTACCTATCATTTCATGGAAACAAGGACTCCACTAAGGTATCAAAATCAAATCAATCCCCCTCGAGAAATATCAAATAGTTTTATTCTGGTTCTTGTCATGGTAACGACATACGATATTAAGGTAAAAATGCCTTTCAAAGGGAAACTACCTAATACTAACCATACAAATGTCAATTTAATTTCAGGATGCTTTTATAGCAATTTGCAAGAAAAACAAAACTTTGATAACTGGAGCAATGAATAGGGAAGAACTTCAGGGCATGCCCATTTATTGCATCTGTTTGCACCCAACGAACGATGAAAAACTGGAGTTTAACATGAGCGAATGCACGTCGTGCAAGATGTGGTTTCATGAGGGCTGTCTAGAAATTAATTTAAAGGATCCAAAGAAACGCCTTAACTGGAAGTGCCCATCATGTACAGGTTCCAGAAGAAGCAGTTTTGTTCCAAGAATGTGGCGACCATCTCTTGAGCAGCAAGACGTTCGTAGCATAGGTAGTCAAAACTAGAACTTTGTGCGTCAATACTTCAGTTTCGGTCTTTTTACTAACTACTTCTTTTGTAAATTACAGTAAAATGCAACGCTGAGGAAAAGGATGTTTCAAAAAACAAAGTTGATGCCCAGAGTATTCGGAGCGCCGCCAAGAAATCCGCTAAAAATAAAGAACAAGCCGAAAGTGACGACGCTGATACTGTAATTTTAGAAGGCAAACTATCGCAACGTCAAGATTTTCCGACAGGTACCAATACTAAAACTCTCACAGAAGACAAAAAGCACGATTACTCTGCTTCATCAGATGAAGGCATTACGGATGACGAGAAAACTCAAGAAATCCCAAGAAAACAACTGAGTCAGTCGCCAGAAAATCTGTTGGATTTGTTTGGACCAGAAAGCATTAGGAATCACAAATTTCTAATAAAGATAAATTGGGAAAATTGGAGGGACCTGAAACCGCAGCCAAATGCTACTGCTTCCGCAGACAGAAGGCGCAATTGGAAGGTACACTGGTGGTAAAATATTTTTGACTATACTTATATTGTTGGTCATGTTATCAAATAATTAACGTTCTTTACAGCTTCCCGAAAAGTTATGGACAAACCGCTTTACGGAACTTTTTATGAAAAATGCGGACAAGAAAATTGTGAAAGGATGCATTCTAGCCTTTAAAGGACACCGGATTACTGATCCGGACGAAAATAAACGGCTAAAAAATGCAGGGCTCCAAATCCAAGGAAAGAAAGCAGCGTATCTTGTTGCTGTAGCACGTTGTACCAGGAAAAATGAAGGATGTTCTATGCAGTACACCTTCCAAATTTCCGCAAAACCAAAGGAAAATGATGCTGTGGAAATGGTAGTGATGTAAGTTAATTCAATATATCATGCAACCAATTCCAAATAACTCAACTGCCGGATATTGTCCATAAATTCTTTTAATTTGACAGTTGTGATGGGCTTCTCAAACATGACCCCACAACAACTCGTAGAAGATCACTATCAGGAATAAACAGGCTCGAAATAGGAAAAATTCTTGACGTTACGAGTGCAAATAAAGTCCGGCGGCAAATACTGTTAAATCAGTCAGAAAACGATGATCAGCTTGAAAGAAATAACTATACGAACTTGCCTTCCAAAGGAGTTCTACGCCAGGTTAAATCTGAGGTAAAGTTTGTGCTAATTTTTTGCACTACGTATTCACTTCTTCGTTTCCTAAAGCATAATTTCATCATCCAATTTTGTGCAACCAAACAATTTTTCGCATGCAATTTTTAGAGAGTTTTAAGAAAAGACAGGGACAAAGATGATTTCATGGACCTAATAATCAGGAAAAAGGAAATGGGAGCGGCGGAGCATCTTCTGGGCAATTTTATTTCTGGGTTTATTCAAGAGCTGTGCCATTCTCCTTTAATTGTCGCTCTGTACACTGAGCCGCAACTAAATGCTTTAAACCATCTTTTGAAGCTTCGAAAGGAAACTGTAATTCATATTGACTCTACTGGAAATCTTACTGCAAAGCTGCCAGAGCATATGGATACGACCAAGGTATATTACTATTCAGCAGTAGTGGGCTTTCCAGGCGATGAGGATATTTCCTGCATACCTATTTACGAGGCTTTTCAAAACCAACACACAATTGACACAATTGCCATTGGGCTTAAATGGTTTTTTAAAAGGTAATTATAAATTATACTAAAGTACCTAGTTATGTGCACAGAATTTAACTTAAAGAATTCTGTGATTGCCGCTAGGTTCGCAGAGTTATCACATCGTAAATATCCTGGTTGTGGAATAAGAAGGTACGAAACAGACAAATCCGACGCACTTATATCTGCTATAGCTCAGGTAATGGGATTCGGAAACACAATAAAATACATGCAGCTATGTTACGAGGCACTGGTTTCCCGAGATCCCATATTTTATGTTCACCACATTTGCCGTGCACATTCCACTAAATTCATTGGAGATAAAATTAAAGATATGTATGCTGCTGAAACCGAGGAAAGAGACAATTTAGAAATCTGGATGAGAAATATGCTTCGTGGAACTGACCTTCATGACATTGCTGCTGATATTGAGGAAGCTGTCGTAATTGTTGGAAATCGTTTTATTACTGATGAGGTTGTTACTGCCATTGAAAACTTAGGAAGGAGATTTAAGACAAGTAAGAAACATCAGAAATTTTCCGTAGATATTTGTAAAAAGTCTGCAGAGTAAAAAATTGAAAAACACTTTGATATTTCAGGGCCTCACCGAATGTTTGATTTTGTTCTGCCAAACTTTACGGATCGCACTCCTGACTACGTTCTCTCTCCTTATTCATTTTATGCAATTTTATTATGCCATGAGAAAAAGATACCGCTAAACGCTGTAATTTTTCGTAACGCTGGTTTTAAAAACTCCGCTTCTAACCCATCCGACACTTCAAGCAGCAATTTGAATCCCTACTTTAAAATCGAATTTCTGGATTACCTAATCAAAGAAGTTTTTCCCGTAATGCCCCTCTACAATCACAGTCTGATGGTCCTCAATGGGTATAGCACATATCCAGACACAAATGCTACCTCCGAAGCTCACAATAAAATAATTAAAAGGGACGAGTTAGAAGGAAAGCTACAAAGAAAAATGGGACGAGTGGTTGAGGAACTGGAAGCTAATGTTAGAGGTACATATTGAAACCCTTCCTTTTGTTAGCGTCTGAGTAGTATTTTTATTACGTAAACAGCTTAACTATGTAAACTACGAATATAATTTACTCTCATGTATTAAATTATAGCAAGAACCCGTGAATTTTCCCTCGGCTTAAAGCGATACGAAAGGATGAAAATAGGCAAAAAAGCTGAAACGTTCCAAGCTAAAAATGATGAAACGAACCCATCAGCTTGTCCAGTGCGATCTGGAAAAAGGGACCAGGGGTATGACAAATGTGGCTCGCTTAATACCGAAGAAATTTGGAAAGGTCCCAAGGGAAATGAAGTGGTTCTATTACGCGACAAAACTGTGGATATCGTCCCTATAATTCCCTATGGAGGTAAACTTAACTACGAGGGAAACAAAATAGACTGCTCCAATAGCTGCAACATAGACTGTTGTTTGTATCTTTTGCATTATGTGTTTGAGAAGAACAAAAATGTTAGATCGTTCATAGAGAAACTCGCAGAGCAAAATATATTAAGTGCTGTATCTTTGCTTTCGGTCTTTCGTGATCTACGCAAGTTAGATTTTTGTTCAGCTAAATCTACAACTATCTTTGGCATTATGGGGCTCACGCCATCACTGCTTCCAACTATGAATATATACGGCTCTGAAGAACGTTTGTTGCAGTGCTTCAAAAGATTTTTTGCTATGAAGCAATCCTACATCTGCTCAAACTCAAACTGCAATGTTTCTCGTACCTCAAACTTCTACCCTTTGACTGATTTTTTCATCGACGAAAACGTTGCACGAAGATTTCCAAATTTTCAGAAGAGATCACATCTCAAGGAATGCGTGGGTTGCAAATCAAAATCTGTTACCGTTGAGCTTAACTGGAAAGGAAAGGAACCGCCATTCATATTTTGGCCATTACTGCAAAGGGGAAACCCAGTTCTCGAGACCGATATCCCGGAAGTTCTGCAAATACTTAACAATAAGTTCCATCTTTTTGCATACACTGTCAATTGTAATGATCATTATTATGCTGTACTGATTTTTGGAAAATCTCGCAAAATCTACAATGACATGGATCAAACCATTCAAAAATATACGAAAGCACCGTCAGATCATTGTATTAGCACGGTTTGGTACCTAGCATCCTCAAAATAAAAATATTTCATTGCCGTAACATCCAGTTGACGTATAAAGAAGTCTGGTTTGTATTTACGGTCACTCATTCAGTTTACGTCTAGGTATTGTTTTAGTTATATTTGTTAATTTTTCGCGGTATTGTTGAAAATTTTGTAAAGCGCTTCTAATTGTATATTTTTAAGATACATGTGAAATATACCAAGTGAAATGTAAATAATAATATTTAGTTGGCGAGCTCTCGAAGAAATATACTTATTCAAATTTCAATAATTTTATAATTTTAAAAGGAGTTAGTACATGCATGTTTCCATTTCTCCTGTAAAACATTTACACACACTTCATATTTGTAAAGTAAAATATTTATTGGAATAGCTTTAGTGCATACTTAAGGTAAGGTGCTCTAAACAAAATCTGGCATCGCGCCAATTTAAGATAATGTTTCCATTCCGCTTATAGCGCTCTAAAAATTCCGCTTATAGCATTGTTTATCAACCGCCGACGACTCAAGTCCATTTTATAGGCAAGGCAACGAAACGTATGAAACAGAGTTGCAAATAAAAGTGGAAAATACTGGTTTTCCGAAACTGTTTTGTTCCTAGAGAGCATCGGACCCTAGTCATTCGAATGGACATGCCATCACAATAATATAAGTAGTTTATTTGGAGCTTCATTTACTGAAGTTCCAACTTTTTGTAATACCTTACCTGGAATGAAAATGTACTCACTAAAATCGGTCTAGTTTAGTGCCTCAGCATCAGCATAGCACCTGTACGTTCCAAAGTGAGAAAAATTAATCGTTTCCGTGATTGTTAAGAAATTGGAAAAGTCAATGGTGAAATTATAATTTTTGATCTGCAATTAATAGTGACAATTAATGAGAAAGCTATTTAGCTCGATAAGTACAGTTGCTAATTTCAAGCATACTCCAGCTGGCACAATCCACCTTATATTTGGCTTAAGGCTTCCCTTAAGCTTGCATATCAATTTGCGTTTTGTCTCCTGGCCAATGGCGAGTGTTTTGTTTTCTCTCGGGAAGACAAAGAGCACTTTTGGAGGTTCCCCTAACAGAAAAAAGTACAGTCATTGGAATCGTCATTATTAAAAGCGTTGGACGAGAAATAAAAATGTGAGATTTACATTTATCGACTACAATGAAGCGACTGGAGCAGGCCCAATCAGTCGTGTTCCATACTGGGCCTAAACACAAAATTTGATAACCGCCGCTCTCCTCAAATTTCATAGTCATTGTCGCATTAAATATTCAGCGACGCTCAGCTTCCCTGCTAGGATTACAGCGGCTAGTCCCAAGATTGGCCTCCGTACGCTCTGCGTCAGTGTCGCAAGCTGTTATGTCTACCCCTGCAAACTGCTGCAGGTCGACATTTGGACGCCTAATGCCAAACCAGGAGCCAAGTGAAAAGTAGAATAGAGAGTACTCGCATGTCGCCTCCACACTTTCGTTAGCAAGACTAGCAAGAACATGAAGAACACGTGGATGAAGGTATACCATCATGGATGGGTCGACGTCCAACAAGTTTGCATCTGTCCGGGTAATTCTCCAAATTACTCATGTGTCCATTGTGCGATTTTTAATAACATTACAAATATAAATGAGATACGAGATACACTACGACTCGCAACTAACAAACGGGTATTTCCCGGGTTACGCCTTCGCTCTCCTGATCACCAACTTCCTGTTTCCTGTCCAACTCTGGAATGTTCTTATTTACTCCAAAGAACAGTACTCCGGCGACTACGAGCCCACTATTTTCGGTTCCCTTGCATTGGACATATTTTGAGTTGTAGTCCTCGAGAGGTTTGCTTTTCCAGGGGCTACATTGATTTCCAAAATCAAGACAGTTGTTTGACTTCAGCTCTTGCTTCATGCTCTTTTATTTCCAATTTCCATGTACATAGAAATTCCCTTATCAAAAAGATTTATGCCCGGGAGTTTTATGTAATATATGCAATGTCTATGCAATCACAAGGTCTATGTAATCATTTAAATACAATACTTTTTAACTGGCGGCTGAGTGTCAAGCTGGCCGCCAAATACTTTCTGGGGCAACTTTCGACTGGCGGCTGGGTGTCAAGCTGGCCG
>JAHZND010005337.1:0-12042 GCA_027744115.1 Acrocyrtus sp. NNG-2020
CAACGATTCTGATGTTAATTTTTAAATATCATCCGCGCGGCTGCCATTAAATGTGAAAATATTTTTTGGCGAATTTCAACAAATTCCACATTAATTAAGGTCAATTCGCACATGCTGATTAGGAATGTGATGCCCATTTTTAGATTCAACCTACCCTACAGTCAATAATCCAAATATTACACTTTAATTAATTAAATGCTGACATTTGCATTTTATATGATATACATAATAATTCACATGTTCATGACGCTTCCTAGACTAGCTTCCATGAAGCATGCTGGTATTTACCAGCATCTGGTTACTAGTTATAATATAAGAGCTTTTTGTAGTGCGTTTTGCACCAACTCAACTTTGTTTCTAGTCCTCTTCAGTAACTAAGAATTTTTTAAAAAAAATTTCATGAATATCAAAAATGACCATATAAGAATTATTAACTTTAAACCAACGACAGGTATGTTGAGTTTATTAATCGTACTGCCTAGTAATAATAGTAAAAAGGATCATTTATGTATGTATTATATTAACTAGTATTAAATTTGGAGTAAGGATATTCGATGATTATTTTCACATTCATGCTTTAGGTACGTACATATTTAGGTAACAGATAAGGAGAGTCAAGGCAGAAATTTCTTTCTTACTATGGGTACGAAGGTGCAGTAAGTAAATTTTAATCGGTGAAATTTTTCATACTCAATTGGCATTCACTGTAAATGGCTATAAATCGTAGCAGAGTACCGTGTGAGATATATAATTATTGTCTAGCTGGTATGAAAATTAGCTATCCGAAAAGTTTAAAAGCGGCACCAAGGAGACCATCCCTAATTCGAGTCCAGGTTGATGGCTTATGAGTGGGTTGTTCCACTGGCCTAGCTGCCATTTTCTGCTTCCACTCCCACTCCCGCCTCTTCATATCATCTTGCAACTTCTGCTTTTCCAAGTCGAACAAATTCTGCTGTTTTAGTCTATTTGCCTCAGCTTCCGCTTGAAGCCTGGCCGTTTCAATTTCAAATTCCCTTTTCTCCTTTTCCGCTGCCTCTTCCATTTTTCTCATTTCCAGCTGAAATTGATTATCTCTCTCCTGCTTCAGCCGATTTTGCTCTGCATCGAATGTGTTCTGTTGCATTGTCATGTTTGCCTGAGCTTCCATCTGCAACTGGTCCCTCCTCATTTCCCAATCTCTCGCGGAGGCTGCAGAAGCCTCCTCCATTCTTTTCATTTCCAGCTGAAATCGATTATCCATTTCCTGTTTTTCCTTCTCGAAGTGAATTGTCATGTTCCTTAACTCTTGATCTTTCAGCTGCACCTGCAACTCCATTTTCTTCAGCTCCAAGGTCAACTGCATTATCGCCTCGTTTGCCTGTGCGCGGTCCTTCAAAACTTCATCCATTTTCACAGTTTCCTCGCGGACAACTATATTCGCGTCCTGCTTTGGTTTCACGTACTTCAGCTCTGAATTGAAAAGTAGCCCAGTCGCCTTCTCTATCTCGGCGGAGATATTTTGCCCCAGCTCCCTCGCCACACGACTAATGGGCATCAGCCTCATTTCAGTTGTGAGCACTGACGGATTAAACTTTAAACTCTTTTTCCAATTTGTCAGCAGCTTTGACGCTTTCTCCACAGACATTTTTGTCAAATCGTTGGTGTGATAGGCCGGATCACCTCCGAGGAATGTCAGGGAGTGGGTGATACCAGAAGGTATGACCGTCTTAGTCTTCGTCCCATTTCCACTTTCTCCTTCTGAACTCATCACCATAAAGCTCATGTCCTCAGCGAACTGAACAAGGTCATATAGTGCCTGGATAAGGTTGCTGTCGAATTTTTTGTTGCTCTCAAGCCGAATTTGGATTGCACCTCCTCCATGGACACTCTTCACCACGTGGGTTCCGTAGTTGTTGAAAAAACTAGTCCACTTTTGAACGCTGTCATGGTCACTCTCTGCGAACGGGGGTAGGTTTTTGACGGTTTCTCTGAATTCTGGTGTCAGGCTAGGCTTATCATTCAGTACAAACTCAAACACTCGGATCTCCCTCGTCGAGCTCAAAACACAGCTATTTTCCTTGAAGCTGATTTCTGCAATATTATGACCTGGCTTGACAGTACCTTTAAAGCTTCCATTTCCAATTGTGCCATCGATGCCGAGACTCTTTAGTCGGGAGCTAATATACTCCTCCCGGGTATCAAAAAGCTGGAAGTTCTGGCTTTCACTGGGATCCAACTTCGAAGAGATGACTTTTGGGATCATAAATCCAATGTCGGATCCGTGGAGGGTGCTCATATCAAACGGCGACGTGGACAAAGCCATATCCTTAAATACATTATAGCTCTGCCCAGCAACAGTATTTTGGGGAAAGTTGGGCGCCTGAATGTTGAGACCCTTTTTAAGCAATTCTCTAGTAGCTTCGTCATGTCTTATCGCTGTGAGCAGCTCTAATATGCCAGTACTCGTTTTCGGGACGTCTTCCTTTATGTTTACGTTCCTGAGGCTGAGCGCCTTCTGAAGATAAGGGAGCGATCCGGGAAAACGCTTTTTCATATCTGAATTTAGTTTCTCGTCCCAAGCGCTCTGGAGAATTTGCGACACCTCAGTTTTGTTAATGGAGAAAAATGCATTTGCAATGATTTGGAAGTATTTCTCTATATTTGGGCTCCCCTCCATCAGGCTGAATGTGCTGGAGGTAACATTAAAATCGGTCGAGTCTCTGAAAGCCGAGCGAAAAACGCCCAGACCAATAAGGTCACTACTTTTTTCGGTGACCAGCTCCAACTTCTCGAAAAGGTTCTTGGGGTAGTATTCACCATTTGGAAGTCTATAGTAGCCATTCACCATCGGAAGCTCTGCATCAACCGCTTTATTCTCTGCGACTGTCATAATAATGGGCTTAGGGAAGAGGCTGTAGTTTTCAATAACAGATTTCATATCTGCAAGACGGGCATCCGGTCGCTTTTGCATGGCCTTTAGAACCGAGCAGTAATGGCTCATGACGAATATCACATTTGAATAGTTCTCGTCAGTTATTCTTTCCCGAAAGCTATCCAGGCCGCGAAGCATCTTCACAAAATTTGAACCTTCACCTTTGTAGCGGTTATCATTAAATTTATGAAAAATCAGGACAATGTTCGGGAGTCTGTCTTTGAGCTCTTCGTGATTGGCCAGATATGCGTCTAATGTCGCCAGAAATTTTGCGTCCTGTTGGATACCCCGGGTATCTCCTAGTCCAGGTGTGTCAATGACACGTAGTTCCGAGTTGGCAACTCCAATTTCGTCAATTGGGACGGGGATGCGGAACTCGTGAATGTCGGTGGTTGTTGAAATCGCATCTCCTACTTTGGTTACGTTGGGGTTATCGAAAAGAAGGTTTATCTGAAAAAGATAAAATTGTCAAATGACTTGCTAGACAGAATACAAGCATTACTGATAACAATTTTTTCAATAGGTCTTACAGCGCTGCTTTTTCCAGCCCCGGTACTTCCTAGCAGCAAAATATACGCATTTCTGGAACTTCTTCCAGCCTTCAACGACATGAAAGCTGCTCTCAGCGCGGGGTGATTTGCATACTCCTTATCTGAGAGCATCTTAATAACGTCATCTAATTTTTCGGGAATTTTCACAAGTGGTGGGACTAAGAAAGCAAAAAAGGAAGAATTCTAAAAAATGGCCTCAATTGCCATAAACTCGCAATATAAAAAAAATAATTTTAATTGTAAATTTACGTGAGCTTGGTCGCGTCGGCTTTCTTCTTGGCTCAAACTGGCTTTCATCGCATTTACACGAGTAAGACTTAAATGTATCGAAAAAGTCCTCTACAGTTTGTCTCTCGATAATTGTAGCCTTTCCGTCGAAGTCTACTTCCTCGTAGAGTGTCAGCTCGCATCCTCTCCTCAGCCGGAAAGCTTCCACTTTCCCAACAAATTCCTCCGGAAATGCGTCTTGCTCACCGACAAGATCTGTATAGGGAGTATTACAGGTCTTACATCCCCCCGTAAGATACGCTCGGGCGCAGCTATTCTGCTTCATATAAATTTTTGAGCATTTGCATTCCTATAATAAAAATTAACAATTAACTGAAGTTGTGTCGTGTTAAATTAAATTAAATTATTATTTTTTATTTTTACTGATTATATTTTTTTACTTTTTGACATGTGCAGCTGGCTGATGCGAGGTCAGTAAGATTCAAAGATGTCATTGAGGAATATCTTCCCTGCGCCACAGGCTGGCAGGCTCCATCAAAATAGGTGTCGTTGCATATGTCCAAAGTGCAGCCAGAGTGGATTCGGAGCGACCTTGTCAAATTCCATCCAGAGTTAGGGGCACGGTGATCCTCTTCAAGAGAAATGGACTGGTCTCCATCATTCAGTGTAAAGTTGTCTCCACGGAAATTCTCACTCGAAAAAAACATAGCACATGACTTTGTTTCTAAATAGTATTGGGAACTTGAGAATGGGATAAAAAGTAAAAAAATCGAAAATAGCTTGGTCGACTTCATTGCAACAGAAGTTTAGAAAAAGATGCTGCAGCGCTCCTAATCAGTTGGCTATTGAAAAAAGTTGGAATAAAAAGAGCTCTTTATATGCTACGTATGCCAACTTCAGTAGCTAGTAGGAAAACATTTTTTACTGTGGACCGCAGTAAAACTCCTCTGCCAGTTTAGCTTAACCTTGTTTTTATGATCTCGATGATGAATTTAAGAAAATGATTATGAATAGGATTGTGGTGACCTCAAAGCTTTGTAAAAAATTAAAGTTGTGCGATATCTGCTCAAGAAGAATCTTTTTCAAGCTTAAGCGTCGTATTAACGCGAATTGGTTTTCAGAGCATAAACAGGGTTTACTTGCTAATGCCTATTTGATAATATCTGAAAAATGAATAGTATGTACCTACTGTTTATTCTCTTTACTTGGAAGACCTCAAAGTAACCCAACAGCGTATTTCTACATATCTGTATTTTCCATTTCCAGCTAGTAAGTCAGAGATTCACCTTCGTGCGGGTTATCATTGGTTTCGAAGAAAGTAACTTTTATTTCCATGAAATTCATTTAAATTAATTCATAAATTAAAAAACTTCCCAATAAAGCTTGTCTAAAGATACTCTGAATTTATAAGCTAATAGATTACTCTTGTAAACTTATGACTTTAATGACAATTAAATTCCATTTAATTTGCTTTTTGCTTAAAATGATTAAGTATTGTCAATGTGTACATTAGCCTCGACTTAGCAAAATCACATTTAACCATTTCTACAGATCTCTTGGAAATTGGTTTTGTAAACTGGGAATGTCTTGTCTTGTCAGTCTTGATACCACGAAAAGAGGTGACTTGGCTTGTTGCAGTCTGCTAGCTAAATGTTATCACTGCTTTCATTCTACATAAAGTGTTTGACTTTTTTTTATAGAGTACTACATTTTGATTTCATTACTAAACATAACGAACGATAACCTAACCTAGTACTAGTACAAAGTTAAAATGTCGCTCATTGCCCCCTCTCATTTATATCTAGTCTGAACTCTTGCTAGTTAATGCTTGTTAATGTTAATGGGTAATAAATATTATCCTTCTCCGACTAATATACTTATGACTAGCTTACAATTATTTGGTAAAAAACTCTAAACTGTTACTTACTGCTTTTCTAATTTTAAAAAATTCAAGCAATTTTATTACACGATACATTGGTACTACTTTTCACAATAATTATACATCTATGCATGCTTTATACACAAGTTAAGGAAAACATGTGGTCTATATAATAAGATTAATGCAATTAATTAAGGCTTCATGATTAGTATACAGGGCGTCTAACTTATGAAACGGATTAAATAAAAAACTTCCCATACATAATACACAACAAAATACATTTTTGTATACAAGTACAAAAATAAAACAAGATAAATTGTATGAAAATGAAAAAGGATAACAGCAATTTTTCCTTTTCTTCAAAATTCCAAAATAAGAACGGAGCCATCGAATAAAAATAAGAACTTACGATTAGAACTGTAATATTAATCAATTTTGTAGTCAATCTAAAATATGTAAAGAATTTTCGTTTAACCTCTAAAAGAAAAAATACTGCACGTAGCACTCCATCAAGTCCGGTAGCGCAGACTTGGCAATCAATCCGGCATCCACAGTCAGTCCGTATTCTTTCTGTCAAGCAAAACAAGATCATTTGAAAAAATTCTTACATTTGGCTACGCTAAATATTAAATTTGACAGAACTATATAGAGAGCTGGACATTTGCTGCACTTCATCATAATGACTATCATGGTCATTTGTTAATTTGTCAGACAACTTAAATTTTGTCTTCTTACCGGTGACTTTAAGTGGAGCTTTTTAAGCTTCTTACACCGAATAATTCCAAAAAGAACGGCAGCATCGGAAAACGATCCTTCCAAATGTAACCCTTGCAGCTCTACAAAAATTATATTATTATTAAATAGCTATCTGCAAAATATAAACTTTCAAATACTTTAAGCATTTTGTATTGTATTTTTAAAACATTAAAATTTGCGCTTATTTTTATTTTATAGGTTGCTTACCCGAGAGATTTCCGATATTCAAAGACGTACTAGTAGCCATTGCGACCTTATTCATTTTCATAATTTGTTCTGAGCTCGCTTTTCCTTTGGAAACTGGACACCTTTTTCTGAAAATGTCGAGGGCTTGCTGCGAGATTCCTGTGAGACACTCGTCAAGATCAAAACTTTCATCACATTGTGGAAAACCTACTTCAGTGGTTAGTTTAAAAAACTGAAGTTGGCTGCACCGTTCAAATACTCGAGTTATAACGGCACCATCGTTCAGCAAATCCCCTCTCAGGTGTAACTGTAGAACTGATAAAGAAGAGAACCAAAGTGGGATTGAGGGCGACATCAAGGTGGGATAAATTGCTTCCAGTTCCAGCTGCGATTCCTCGTACCATTGATTCATGCCGTAGCTAAATTTTGTCAGGGACCAGTTTGAAGGAAGTGTTGATGAATAAATTTTATTGGAGCGCACTACGACCGATTTTTTAAACTCCAGCTCCTTCAAATTTGGCATATTCTCCCACAAAATACTCCCGTTGTACTCCGACACTTGGAGCTTCTCCAGTATCTCCAGAACTACATCCTTAGGAGGAAAAGTAAATTTCGCTTTCGACTCAAATGCCACGTTGAACTTCAATTCCGTCAGGACGTCTGCGAAGCACTTCAGAAACTTGCGGTGTGCCTCTTTATTATGGTCAACGAGCCCAACTCCTTCAACCCGCAATGATTCCAAATTGATGAAGCGTTTTCGCGATTTCATCAGATTTTGCATATCGCTAAACAGAAATCGCTCTGCCGCAAACTTCCCGTCAATGTGGAGAACTTCCAAGCTTGGAGATATTAAGTCAAGCTCCTCGTCGACTTCGTGGCTATACTCGGAGTCGCAGTTTAGCCTTTTCAGGTTTACAGCCGCTTTCAGTAGACATTTGGAGAGGTCAAAGAAAGCTCTCAACTTTGGTCTATCCGCCCACTTACTTATTTTCACATCAAAGCTATGCCATATGGTAAGGTCCCTCAGCTTTGACAAAACAAGTCGGGTTCTTTCACACTCCTCTACATCCCATTCTACGTCCCAATCATTCTGATGGAGCTCCATATTTTGATCACTACTGATTGACAACTTCATCTTTTCGGCATTTTTAAAGTGGACGAAAAGAATTTGCCAAATAACTGCGTAAATCTCCTTTCGAGTTGTAAGGAAATCTGGAAGCTTCAGCCAGTCCGTCTGTTCAATTGATAACCAGAGTTCCAGTTCCCGAACCTGATCTCCTGCAATTTTTGCTAGTTCTTGAACTGCCGTTGTAAGCTCCACCAGAGCTGCATTGCCACCAAGAAGCTTCTCTACGACTTTTTCAAAAAGAGCCGCTCTAAAATCGATAGACCTTAGTGCCAGTGAAAGATCATCCTTCGAACTCTGAAATGCTTCGCAGTACTTAATCATGTCAGCTACGGATTGGATAGTAATCACCATCCGATGATTGAGAATTTCCACAGCGGAGCGGTTCCATTCCTTGCTAACAAGTCGGCACTTGGTTAGCTCTGGAGTGCTCAAGGAATTCAGAACCGTTTTCAAGGCCTGAAAATTTCAACAAACAAATTGAAATTAGAAAAAACTGAAAACCTATAATTTAATTACCTATCCTAATGCTACTGCATTATAACTGATCGACAGGTAATAAATTGGTAACTACCTTTTCAGGAAGAGAAGGAATGGGTGGTTCAACTTCCATTTCGGTCCCGTTGTCGTCTACTTCTTCTGGGGTAGGCAGCTTCAAGATAGGAGCCCCTCCTGCTAATTTCTTGAATATAGTCGTCCTCCCGCACTTCCTTGGAGGAGGCATAGGCATGATGATGACCGACCTCTCCTTATTAATTCTAGTTAACCGTCACCGGATAAGAAAAAAGTCTCTGCAGTCTATTTACTCAATCTAGAATGAGGTACTTAGCTATTAGCACGAAATCCAAATTGAATTTTAAGTTACACTTTACGAAAACTACTAATTAACTAATAATAACTAATAACATACCTCTGCTTATTTACTTATTATTGTAAAAGTAAAATCAGTAATAATTTTTCTCTTTATTTAAAACTTCCCTATGACCTGCTGGTACTACTAGTACAAAAAATGGACAATCATCTGTTTATAGAAGCAGTCTCTGTCTTCCTTCTTTTCACAGTCCAGTTCATTCAGATTTAGCACGGATTCTTACAATGCCCCGTCATCGTTTTCATAAATTATTTTAAGGTAAATGAACAAAGGCCACGGCCACTTAAATGCACTTAAACCATGAAAACATTAAAAATAAATGCTATGTTATTGCTACTAGTATGCTAATTACACTACCTTAGAAAACTATACTAAAATATCTAATTTAATTTTATACATTTAATGCTCGAGTCCATACTCTATTCATGGAATATAAATTAAAACGAAACTTAACTTTCTATTTTTACTATACCAAATACGTCCTAGAATAACCTCTGCGATAAAAGCTAGCAGGGGCATTACTAGTGCTGCAAGCACCGTAAATATAACTACAACGTTTCCACTTAATTTAACTGCAGCAGGCTCCTCGCCTTCTTCATTGATATCATTCCTAAGTTTGGATACTGTGATATGTTTGCTTGACACCATTTCCAAGATTTCCATCCACCTCTCCCAAATTCCACTCTGCTTGAACTGTGCCAGTCTCAGTAGCATCGAAGTGGAAACTAATTGCTTAATTATGAATTGGAACTCTTTCTGAAAATAACTTTTCTTTCCAACGCTCACCCCTTCCGCTATTGTCTTCCTTGCGAGCGCTCTGGCAACATCCGTTCGGAGCACGACTGCAGTTTTCTTACATTTCCTAAAATATTTCAAGAGGTGCGTCCACTCTTGAGCCTTATACTCTAGGGAAATGCTTTCTTCAAGTTTAAGTAGAAGTTTGTGTAATTCCTCACTCGTCGCGATTTCAGTTCTTCTTACCATATCGCTAATTTCCGGTTTTGCAAGAACAGACTGTAACAATATGTCTGGAATTAAAGTAGAATTTTGGTACACCAAGTTGTTAAGAAATCGCTGTTCCGACCCAATCACGTTAAGACTATTATTTAAACTTCCGGCTTTAAATTCTGAGGTTGCCCCAAAGCCAAGGTCATTCGTCGTTCCGTACGCGTTTTTATCATGTGGAGAGAAAAATGACTCATTTACCGTCCAGTTAGTTTCTCGCCCAGGTATGTAAACCGAGCTGCTGGAACTACAGTAAATTTTAAATTTGTCATTAACCAACTGCTGAAAAGTCTCATAAAGCAGTGGCTTCCGAGGAGCGGCCATTTCGTACACATTCGAGTTCTTGTATCCGTTACTGACGACAATCGCTCCAAGAAGGAATAAACCGGTTATTATTCGAATTGGGATTCTTTTCACTTCCGAGTCTGGAAATGGGTCTCCTTGCTCAATCAATGTTTTATAGAAAGGGAAAAGCCTGTACAAATTCGGTTTGGGAACTGTACTCCTCTGACTTATTTTGTGGTCCACAGCTCGAAATATTTTCCAGATTAGTATAAGGCCACAGACGCTTCCGAAAAGACCCGCCCAAACATAAATGTCGTAAACGTCCACAATTTGCCTATATTCCAATTCCTTCACACCTCGCAATGCGCACGTCACAAAGCTCCACCTTTTGTAGGGATTAGGCAGGTATAATGGACTATTTGGGATGAACGTGCTTGCAGCAGATTTCAAATGAACGATGAAAAGCGGCATTGATGTTTTTCCATGCTGCTTCCATTTAGAGATAATCTGTCCGTGCGGGCAGACAACACTGTGGCTAAAGTTATTAGCGTGATAAGTGGCGTTTTTCAAAATGGATGTCCACACATGGACAACTGTATGAGCTACTCTGTCATCGGCATTGGGCAACGCGTTCGTCATAGTATGCAGAGGGTGATGATTTGATTTAGTTTGCTGCAGGAGATTTCTGCATTGAAGAAAATTATTTTCCATTGCCTCGAGGTACTGGGCTTCAATATCCCAGGTTTCCTGATAGGTGTCAGCTATAGCTGGACCAATTCGTTTGTGAATTTGTCTTTGGAAGCCATCTTCTAGCAAATTAAGTTTTTGCAGTAATACCCCATAGACTGCGTATCGGCCCTTGCAGTGTGGACCCTGACATGGGGAACGAAGTATTTGACGGATTGTAATAGCGTCAAAGATGTTGGCAATGCGGTTGGGAGTGACTATGATGACAAAGAATAAATAATTTTGGCCGTTTACCTCACTCGACATGTGATACACCGACCTGAGCAAAAACGTAGTCAATGAATGTGTAAATTCGCTCGAGTGTCTGTGTGGGGGAAAAGTCGCAAATATTTTTACTGCTGGCTTCATGGAAGGCACAACTCTGATTTCGTTAATGTCGCTCAGCTTTCCAGTGGCGAGGTTCCAATTATAGGAGCAGTATTTGTCCAATAACGACATGTACTCTAAGTACGCCTTTGCAAGATAATCACTCCTTGCAATTATTGAAGGCATTGGAGATCGAAAATGTCTAAAGAGTTCTATGCTCACTTCACAGTTCCAAGCCCGGGAGAGTTTTGCAAATAGGAAGAATGGTATAGGAAAGCAATCTGGTGGCTTAATAAGGATGACTGGGTGATCATTTGAAATTTTAGGCAATTCGAAACTGAAATAGCTGACAACTACAAGTAAGCAGCTTTTTTCAACTAATTTCTCTAAATTTTTAGAAAAAATTGTCATTGAAGAGAAACCCCAGTGATGGCGTAATATTTCAGATAGGCGTCTTACAAATCGCTCATCGTCACGTAGTCCATGTGACTTTTTTACAGTAGGCCTAGCACTGCGAGTGCTTTGAATACTAGCAAGAGTGCAAAGCAGCACAGAAAAAACCAAAGCAGTCCACTTCCCATTATAATACTTTAACTTTCGGAGTACGGCAGACATTTCCTTTTTTTAATTTGATTTAATGTATGAATTTTATCACTGGATCTAACTTTAAAATTGAATGCTTTCAAGAACCAAAACGTGTGGAAACGCTCGGTATGACAAAACGCCTTAGTTGCAAGTAGTTATGTCCTTTGCTTGGCAACCTTTTCTATGTTTGCGTTCATCTTGTTCACAATTAGATAAAACTAAGAATAAATACTTTTTGTCAAGTTAAAATAAAAATGAGAATAAGCAGAGAGTAAACAGTAAAGTAAGCCAGTTTCTGTATATATTACTACAACTTTTACAAATAAATTACCGGGAAAATGCAGATATCATATATGCTCATCAATCCTATATTATGTGACAGTTACCAGAACTAATATTATGTCAGTCACTCTGCATCTCACTCACATATTTTTTATATTTTCAGAACACTCATAGCTCATGCACTCATGCTGCTGCGTAATATTTGTACTTTGATTACGAATTCGATCTAAGCAGCACTTCATTCATTTATTATGTTAATAGATTTTAGCATGTAAAATAACAGGAAAAATAAGATTCAGTATTAACAGACTTTTTTAATTATAA
>JAHZND010005338.1:0-14349 GCA_027744115.1 Acrocyrtus sp. NNG-2020
AATGCAATATTAGTCGCGATTTTAAAATTTTGGCATTTAAAAAATTTCAGTGAAATCGTCACTCCTGATTATATACTTTGTGATTGTGACATTGACTCTGCCGATAGTAATAGTTGGAATCCCCTTTGCCCTTACTACTTGGATATTTTGGAGGAGGAACAAAGTCTTGAAGGAAAGTTTACGGAATTTAACTGAATCCGAACTTAACGAATTTTATGAAGGGAGACCAGATTTATTGAACGAAGGCAGTGGAGCTGTGAGGTCAATGGAGGTTATCGACTTCCTTCCGTACAACAGAGAATTTGAGATTCCTTTCAGTCATCTTGAATTTAGTCCGCCACTAAAAGCAAATACTTCTTTCCCGCTTTCCCTAATTATTGGTCTACACTAAACCACATTTTTTATTTTGAATATTAATGCAGCTAATGCAGAGTCAGACGCAGGTTTTTTGGGATCGGGACAGTTTTCCTCTGTGGTAAAAGGAAAATGGATATCCAAGCAGAAAGACGTTGCAATTAAAATCACGAAATCGAACACTGACGCTGCACTATTTCGCTCTCTACTGTCGGAGGTCAAGGTCATGATTTACATTGGTAGACATGAGAACATTGTTGACTTTTTGGGTGCTTGCACCGAAAATATTTTAAATCGTAAGAAAGCCATCTTTAAAATACATTAACTTAGGCGCGCTGCATCTTTAAATGAGATGTATCATTAATTAATTTTGAAACGGTTGCGATAGGATCAATCTACATTGTCACTGCCATTTGCGAGCTCGGAAGTTTAGACAACGTCCTCATCAAAGCTAGACCTTCGTTTGTCAATTTACTTGATGGAAATCGGCAAATTGATACGTAAGGTGTATATACGTTTGGTCGGCAATGTGGTTGTTCATTGGATATTCAACTGTTTTAATTAAATTTGTGCAGGTCGAGGATTTTAGAAAATATGGACGTATTGACCACAATAGACTTGATAAGGTTTTCGGGACAAATTGCAAAAGGAATGGAGTACCTTGCCTCCAAATACGTAAATTTCTCAAACGAAACCATTCTAAAAATAATTAGGTCAGGTGAGGTGCTGCAAAAAATATTGATTTCGTCCTTCCAGGTTGTTCATGCTGACTTGGCTGCGCGTAACGTTCTACTAACCGCTGGAAAGATTGCAAAGATTTCAGATTTCGGTCTAAGCAGACAACTTTACTCGAGCTTGTGGTATGAAAAGAAGTCAAAGGTAAGAGGAGAAGTGAAAAAAATTAAACTATTTGATTTCAGATAAGAGTTGTTGGATATTACCTAATTTGCAGACTCCGTTGCCATGGCGATGGTTAGCTCCAGAGAGCCTTTCGTCCATGATGTTTTCAACCTACTCTGATGTGTGGAGCTACGGAGTGACTCTGTATGAAATATTTACTTTGGGGAAGAAGCCGTTCCCAACGGATAGCTACAATGCGGACTTCATTAGAAGATTGGAAAATGGAATGAGAATGGGGCGACCGGAGTACAGCACTCTGGAAATGTAAGAATAGCTCGATTTGAAAAAAGACAGTTTATAATGTGCACAATTCAAATGTTAAATATTTTCAGATATTCCCAAATTAATTTGTGCTGGAAGATCGATGCAGAGACTCGACCAACTTTTACTGAATTGAGTTACTTTTTTGAGAAGCTGATCGACAAAATTGTGTAAAAAAGGCTTTCTTAAATTCAACTGGATGTTGGATATTTTACCAGTTACCAGTTTACAATCAATTCTTTAAATTCCCTCTCAATAATAATTTTTGAATTAAAAATTTTCATTTTAAATTTTATTTTAGTTGTATCAGTTTGTTTCAATGCATATAGAAATAAATCAGTTTTTACTGCACATTTTAACCCATTTTTTGTCCATCTCGGACTGCAAATTTTTCGAAAAAACCATTCTTCTGTAAATTATATGTGCAACGTATGCTGAGTAGTTTTTCAATTTTAATTAGTTATATAATTCTTCGTGCTGCACTGCTCTTAAAATCCGTCGTAATTAGAATAGTGGAATACTCAAACTTGCCAATTTAATTGGTGGAACATAAAAATTCAAGACAAATGCAAGCGCTACGTAATGCAATCTCTCTATCAATATTCAATCGTGACGTATCATTAATTTTTTATGTAACAATTTATCTGCCTTCGAGATTGCCATTCCTTTTGATATCTGTAATTTAAGTAGGCTTTAAGGACAGGAATATAACTAAATTATTTATTCCACACACCCAAAGTTTTCATAATATCTTATCATGCACCGATATTTATCATCATGAGAGCGACTTAACAAATCTGCAAAAAACGCAGAAACTCCAGTTCACTCAGACAGCCGATGATATGGGACTACTTTCTCACCCTGCGGAATTGATTACTGCGCTACTGATCATCACTCTCGTCCTAGTCTCTTGCGCCAGCGGAACAAACATTCTTCAAGGAACATTAAACTTTAACCCAGCACCCCTTCAGATGAAATCACATCTGGAATATTTGCGAATTGCTGCGGAGGTATATTCAGAGAAAGCGTAATAGCCTTATACTACAAACTTTTCGAGCCGGTGCTACCGAACGAGAGATGTATTTGGATTATTGCTGCCCCAAATGCGTCGGTGTACGAAGTAGACGCCAACTTCAACTTTGAGCCAGACGATCACCATTCACCACTTACTGATAGGAGGAGTCAATGAGAGCACTTATGATGGCTATGGCCACGAAAGAATTGAGCACTTCTACCCGTAAGAAGGCATAAATCTTGCTTCTTTATGGCACTTTCCAATTTAATTTCCACTAATTTATTTCAGCTATCCTACTGAACGGTTCAATATTTCCGCGAATGCCTTAATAGTCACCTTTCACTCACCGGATAATACCAGCGATATGACGGGCTTTCTGCTAAATGTCAGAGTAGTATCTACAGAGGCTTTCATCGGTCCTACGATCCTAATCCTAAAAACGTCGGGTCATAAAGATCCCGTTCATATGCGTTTACTCCAAAAGATCCGATTCATAAATTTGTATGAATTCATAAAAGACTCCAGTCCTACATTTCTTTTTCATTGTACTATTAATGTTTTTATTATTTTCAGTCAAAATAATGCAACTTCTCGTTACATCGAGGCACAAATAGACATCTTAGCGAATAATTTCTAAAAATATCTTCGCTCTTACCATACATAATACATAGAAACTTAAGCATATAAGCATTAAAATTAATAGAAGGATTAATAATTCATACAAATTTATGAATCGCATCTTTTGGAGTAAACGATTATGAACGAGATCTTTATGACCCGACGTTTTTAGGATTAGGATCTGAACAGGCTTTCATCAGTGAGTCATCCAGATATGAGATAATTGGCCACCAAAGTGACGCCAGGGTCTCCGTATTTGAGCACCCGGAAACTTGTGGGACGTATACAGATCAGCTTACGTTACTTGTCTTTTCTCCTCGGGACAACATATTTAGCGGTAGAGAGCGCTCTTTCATATATGAACTGCTTGGACTAGAGGGACGTGCCGACTATGTCGACATTCACCGTTTTCACTCGGCTCTAAGCATCTGGGATTATTATCGAAGGTAAATTATATTATATTTGTCCGTTTCAAATTTTCTTAAGGTATTACATTTTACTCTTAAAAGTTAGTCTATTGTAAATGTGCCTTAATTTTAGTAACGTTTACTTCCGATGGCTCTGTCGTGGAAAATGGGTTCGTCTTAACAGAAAAAAATACTGAGGAGTGGTGCGCACGTGCTATAACCCATTCGCAATCACAATGTAATCTACAGCGTTTGCGTTTTGAGATGACGCTGTGCGACCAGCAAGGCGTAAACATGCTACCAATAGCAGTAAAATAATGAGGGGAATGGTTTTGCAAGGGCAGCTTACCAGCTTACGACTGGAGTGCACATGATACCCACACATAAATAAGTTAACAACGGGCAGATGTGTGCGCCAGCCGACGCGCTGGGCAGAACTAATTGTACTCTACAATTTTTGTAATTTTGAAGTGCTTTAAGAAATAGATTACATTTTACGTCGTGGCTGAGACACTGCATAATTACATAGATAAGGGTGGACATGCAGTGCCAAAGTTATTGATAAATATGCGGATTTGGGGTATTCCAAGAATATGCTCCTGTGTAGTAGAAAAATGTGTTTTTTTCTTATGAAAATGTTACGTTAGTGATGTAATCTGTAAATCTTCTTAATTGCAGATTTGTTGCACGTGGATTTTCGAAACTAATGAACTTTATTATTACATGAGCCAATGTGAATTTGTTAATAAAATCAGATATTTGTACATTTGTACCACGTCTTGGTCCTTGGTGGGTTGGGAGATAACTCATTTAAATTCACTTGCCTCCAGAGGTCTCAGACTCATTTATATGTAAATCCATACTTTAAGATTCGAGCTACTATTGTATTGTCAAATTATAATATCTATAAGCTAACTATTTGTGTTGGTTATGCTTAGATCAACATTTTCGTGTGGCTTCTGGCATTTATATTCCATTAGCTGAAGCACAATATAAGATTTACAGCTTTAAATTGTCTCGCAGTATATGTAACTTACATATACTGCGAGACAATTTAAAGCTGTACTTATAGCTGTATAAGTGGTCAACTGTATGACAAGATTGATCCGAAAAATCCCAATGGTGCAAACTAGGCACTGTCCAAATAAAAAGTAAAATAGGCCGATATTTTAGTGCGTAGGTTCTGTGGAGAAATATGTACGTGGTCAATTTCTTGCTAGGTAACATTGAATAGAGCACGTACACACAACCAAATTTTCGAATAATCGCTCCAATTTAAAAAGTGGAAAAGTTTGGAATTATAAACAGAAAATTAATATTTTTAGGCCGCCATAGTAAAATATATTAACAAATTGATAACGTTAAACTAATTCGTAACTGCTAAAATGCTGGTGACGTATTTAAAAGTTCTCAAGTTTGGTTGTCTTAGCCTTTATTCTCTAGAAGAAAATAAAGGCAACTGGCCGGCCTGGACAGAATTTGTACGCAAGGTACTAATTTTTTGTAAAATTTATTAATACTAACGATTAGTGTATCAAGTCATGTAAGACATCCATTGATAATTTCAGTTTGTATTTTGGAGTGGAGCTGTCTTGACAGTGATCCAGTCACTGATAAATGTGAAACTATTCATGATTCCTTCCACTGATGAAGATGAAGACCAGGGCGTGGCTGAGTTTGTAATGCTTACTTACTTCCTAGTACAGGGCGCAACGCGTATAATGTTCATCAAGTTTGTAGCGATGAACGACAAAGATTTGTCAAAAATGGTGAATACGCTTCAAACTGGGTTTTATACAATTGGAAATCAACCCTGGATGGTAAGTTATGAGACATGCATTAATAATCAAGTAAGTAAAATTAATAAATAAAGCCGGTTGCTTTTTATTTAAGTTGCAAGCTGCCCCTTACATAGCCTGTATTTTGGCTCTGCTGGAGGCAATGATCGGAGCTTTGTTTCTCGGCGTGCCTATTAATGAATGGTCCCTATCTATTCTTTTGCGTAATCGGTCCGTTGACCTTGCTAAGGCCGCTCTATCATCATGGGGAAACAGGACGGAGAATTTAAGAACGACTGAATTTATTGTCGAATGGGTTGGAAAAAATATTTCTGTAGCTACTATTGGGTTGGGACTCACTTCAAATATATCCATGTTTGCAACCTTTCTGATTGACGCAGCTACAAGATATTTAATTCTGTCCGCAGCTATAACAGTAATGTTATGTACATTTGACCTATCAAAGGCGCTGAACAACAAAGAAAAACTGCAAGAGCAAATTTGGAAGAAATATCGATTCGTTCAGGAAGTAACCAAGTCCATTGCTCATGTCCTTAGCAAAGTTCTTATTTTGTACCACCTGCAGTGTTTACTCCTAGGAGGATATGTAATGACATTTATAGTGACAGGTAGCCCAATGAGCCTTGCCTACTTTCTACTGGTAACCAGGTTATGCGTTGCTGCTCTTACGTACGTAGTGGCTATAAACGCTTCCAATATGGTAATTCTCTACAAACAAGTAATTTTTGTTTAATGGCGGAGTACGATCATGTAAATTACGAAAATATTTATTAGACTAAGGACATGAAAACCTGGATAATCAAAAACTATCAAATTGCTGACTTAGTACCCCCAATTAATGGAGAAATGAGCATTGCTAATGTCCTGGAGGAGCTCACAATGAGTCCCATAGGAATAGGTAGCGGTCAGTTCTACCTGGATGAAAATTTTCTGACAAAGGTATAATACATTTAAACCAACGAATAATGGTCCAATCATAATGGTATATCAAAACCTGCTTAAATCGCCTTCGAACATAATTTAACTTCTAATTTTAATTTTAGTTCTTGGGCGTAGTAATATCGTACTTTATTTTTCTTTTGGACCACGAAGAAAAAAACTCTCCATGCCACCGTTCCCACCTTTCTTAATGTGGAGCTACAGCACCCAAAAAAAATCTCACCTCATTTTCGTCCTATGGTATCAACTCGGTTTAGAAACTTTGGATTAAAATTAAAATAGTTTACCAAACCAAACAGACAAAAAAACAACTAAATTAATGCTAATAATTTAGTTGTAATTGATCTAGTCCTTGGTTTTAAATTCACATAAGTTTATAAGAAATATTTTAAACATGGAAGGGAGTAGGTACACCAGGAATTCCTTTGAGGCACTCCGTTATCAAAATGGCAAAAGTTTATCAGATAAGAAAACATTGCTAGATGAAATGGGAGAGTTTGCAAATTTTTTTGAACCGATGCTACTGCACGAATCTAAGGACGAACGGTATGTAGATGAAGCTCAGCTCTTACTGCAAAATATTGTTGATATAGAAAGACAAAACAACATTAATTTGGTAGAAAAATCCAAGCGCTACGCATACTTTGAATATATTAGGAGTGAATCTATCCATGCAAGCATTTACTTACAACTAAATTTGCCATTTAAGATTTTGTCAATTTTTGCACAGTTCGGACTGAACTACAACGCATTGTATCACACGTTCCTACATGACTTCAACCCGGAGAGTATTTGCAAGATGTGCGTTGAGGCAAATAGTACAAAGCATTTTTTCATGGAAAGCATTCCTCTGAGATCATGTTCTCGCGTATAGCATTTCAATAGTTCGTTTTAGTCGAAAGAAAACGTCACAGAAGCTGCTAAATTTATTGCTTTCACGAGGCCGGTTTAATTACACAAGTCTCGACAAAAGGACATAAACCTTAATTTTAATTGTAGTGCAGACTGGTGATAACGTTTAGAAAAGAATTGCCCATTGTCAGTAACAAAATAATAAAATCTTAATTACAGATAATTGCGCGTATACAAAAGACTATTGTCAGCTTCCTTAATTTGGTGGTATATAAATGTGCACTGTTTCACGGAAACCTTCACATACAATTCAAAGTACGTTTAGTGGAAATTCTACCAGTGCCAGGATAATAATCGTCGTCTTTCTAACTATTGGTTATTGTTCAAACTTTGAACTACAAAGTAACATATTTAATTGCCATTTTAGTTCACACGCAACACAAAATGGGACCGAGGGGCATTTTGAAATACTTCCTGCTAGTTCTAGTATGCATTCTAATTACTGTAAGTATTCCTGTTTAGAAGCGTTTTTTTCAATTGTGGATGGTGCCAATTTTATAAGTATTAATGGTTAATTTTTCAGTCTGGTGTTCGCGCAAATGAGAAAAAAGACGAGAAGAAAAAGGAGGAATCTGCGGCTTCAAAACAGCATAGAAATACTAAGAAGAATTTAATTTAATATTAATACAACGAAATGGCTCCCAGCAAATATTGATACTGGCTTACGAAATAAAGTGTAGTTTTTATGCCCCTTCTCTGTATTCACTTGACAGCAAATGACTCTAATAAATCAATCTATAAACTATAAACTGTATGACATATCGTCGATGCGCATAAAAAAGTTCCTGCGTGAAAATGTGTGTTACAAAAAAACCTCCTGCGTGGAAAACAGCGTCAAAATAAAAGTTCCTGCGTGGAAAGTTGTGTTACAAAAAAACTTCCTGCGGGCATTTTTGGGGCAAAATGAGATATTGCATCCATCGGATTCTCCGTAAAATTCTGCATCAGATGATACCTACATTCTGATTTCGCCCAAAATGCACGCAGGAAGTTTTTTTATAACACAACTTTCCACGCAGGAGGTTTTATTTTGACGCTGTTTTCCACGCAGGAGGTTTTTTTGTAACACACTTTTTCACGCAGGAACCTTTTTATGCGCATCGACGATGTTGTGGCTATGCTTACGTACGTCTTATGCACGTAGGCATCGGGTTTGGGCAGTATTATGTGTACAGTGCTGTTTGCATCGGAGCTAAGCAGCTACAGGCTACAGAATAGTGGTATATATACACTCATATAATATTCCTGTAGCTCTCAGAAAACAGCAAAGAATGCAATGGGTAGCCAGTCGTCATATGTTTTTTGTTTTCATTTTTCCGGTTTTGCTACAGCAAGTTGCAATGACAATGGTAACTTGGTAGCTATTAGAAATGCTTAAAAAAATTGATATTCAGTTTTCTTTATTCGCAGTAGCACATTAAAATAACAATGCAGATAAACTTGGTTTTGCCCAGTGGTTGTATTACAATAAACTGGCAGAAAAATGAATTATTTAGTGAAAGAAATAGACGACCATCAAATAATGGAGATAAACTCAAAAGGATGTTGCTTAATTTGTTTGAAGGTAGTTAGGCAGTCTGGTGAAAGTGAAAGTAACTCTGTTAAAAACTCGTCAACAATTTCTTTTTTGTTAAAATACTTAAAGCTGAGTTCTAACGGATCCTTAAACACGACTGGCGAAAGATCCACCATTAAGGCTCAACTTTGTAAAAGCTGCTCGGAAACAAATGAGAATATTTCTGAGTTAGTTAGGGCAATCGAAGTTGCCGAAATGAAAATAAGCTACAACTTGGATTTAATTCAAAAGGATATTTTGGATTCGAAGAGGGCGCCTACCCGAATGATCCGATACTATGGAAGGATGAATAGTGATGTCTCCTCCGGAAAATTGTCGCTGGAAAAAGTGGAAAAACTCCGGGCAGCGCTTGCAGTTAAATGTGAGTTTAAAAATAATAGCAAACCTTTAGCTATGTTTTAAACTTAAATCTGAAACGAATTTATTTTAATTTAACGGTATTTTGTTTATTTTAGGTGAAAAAGCTGTTGCTGATTCTCAACCTAGAGTTCGTGTGAAGAGGGTCGACTTAAAAAGTAGCGCGCAGCATTCAGAACATACTCAATCCATACCAATCTTGGACTTGGAATTATCCAGCTTCAAAGCGGAAATTCTTTCAAGTGACGAATCTATTAGCAGTTATCAAGAAATAGTAACCGCTATCGAAAGTCAAACATATCAGGCATCCCGTTTACTGACAAGGCACAATATAAAGTCTCGCCGGAAAATTTCCATTGTGCAATGTCCTCACCCACACTGCAAACGCAAATTCTCCTACACTTCCGACCTTTACAACAAACACGTTGAAGAGTGCTCTTTTTCCAATTCGGATCAAGTTCCCTCCATTAAAAAACCAAAAGTTTGTCTCATTTGCTCAAAAGGTTTTCACAGGGCGTACCATCTTGCCAGGCATATGCGAACAATCCACCCAACAGTTAAGGCTAAGTCTACGGTTAACTTGCTCTACCATGAATGTAGCATTTGCCACAAAACATTCCACGAGCGCTGCCTGTTGGAAAAACACAAAAAGATCGTTCACCTTGGAACACGTCACAAATGCCCTTTTCCTGGATGCTCGGCGGAGTATGTGGACAAACGGCACGTGGTCAAACATCTTATCAAAAAACATTCCAAAATTAATTCGGCAAAATTTAAGGAAACCAAAGAATGTCTGATGACTTGCCAAGTTTGTGAAGAAAAGTTAACCAAGGATATCCTAATTATGCACACTCCATTCTGTACGAGAAAGCGTTCGAAGCCACTTCCATTGACGTGCCATATTTGTAACAAAACGTTTTCTACGCGCCCGAACCTAGTCGTTCATTTAAAGACAATTCATTCAACAGTTTCCAAATATAACTGTAACTTCTGCGATCGGACCTTTTCTCGCAATGATCTATTGAGAAGTCACCAAAAGCTCATCCACTCAAAGCTTTGGAGCTGGTGGCCGATTCAAGTGTACAGCGGTAGGCTGCAGCTCCGCATTTAAGAGAAATTCAAGTTTGAAAAAACACCAAGAAACTTTTCACTCTGATGACATCAACACCAAACCTATGATTACTGGAGCCGGAGTTCTTGAAGAAATGAATTCAAAGGTGAAAAGGGAACTGAGCAAATGCGACAACGGGAAGGACCCTCTGAAGAAAACTGCTAACTCAAATGTTAAACAAGAAACGTTGATAGTTGAGGAAGCAGAGGGAAATGATTTGTCCGTGTCATCAGCATCAGTTTTTCTTATACCATCTTGTGAACGCAAAAATGAAAATTCTTTGGAAATCTAAAATTATTTTATATTTAAAATACATTCAAAAACACAAGTCAATTTTATTGCTACAGAAATATGTTTAATTTTTAAATAGCTATTACAAAGCTTTCATTTTCATACCATACTAAATACAATAATATTTTTTACGGCACCAAACCAATTCGCGAAACATATTTTTGACAGCATGTATGCCTTTTAGATGAGGGAAATATAAATTTTAAACGTTCTTAACACTCTGATCTTCGACTGAGATGGCTAGAGTAAGCCTCTTTTTCAAATCCTCTTCGGAAACTCTGCTTGCAATCTCCAGTAGTCTAAGACAAGAGTGGAATCTGAACTTGGTGCGATTGGTAAAATTCACAGACAAGTGACCCCCTTAAAGAATTGGTAATACTGTTCAAGCTTTAACAAGGTTTTTCGTAGCAGCGGAATCTGTGTAAACTATTTAGAAAATTAAACTCTAATTTTAAATAAAATTCGGAGATAAGAAGAAACTCGTTAGATATTTACGCTTAAATGTATGTTTAGCTAAGGAGAGCACAAATGACTTGAGAACACTAACCAGCTTGGAATTTACGTTCCCTGAATGCCGAATTTTTGCTAAAATTAAACGAGATTCATCAGGAAACACAGCGTCCCACAGGTATTCTCTTTCTTTAAGAAAATCAAAGACGCCGGTGTCCTTCATTCCATTTTTAATGGCAGAGAAGTAAACAGATCTGTTGTGAAGTACATCCCATTTCATAAATGTCTGTGATAACGAGCGAGCATTTTTCACGGTTGGGTTATCATGAATTCCTGCCTCCTTTAGCATTGACCTTATATTTGCCAAGTCAGGGTCACCAAGTTGAATTCCATCCGCAAGCAACTTCTACAATCATTACATAAATAAATTGATAAATTCAGCATTAATTCATAACAGTTATTGCTAAAGTAAACAATCACTCTTTTACCTTTTCAATGAGCCTTCGCTTATCGCTACATGGAACATCATTAATATGAGGAGTATCTCCGTCCTCATAAAATAAATATTCCACGGCGGCCTTGCTAAGCCCAGGAAAACCAAAACTGGAGTACTGTGTCCAATGAACATTTCAAGAAACCGGAAATTTCCACTGGTAAAAAGTGCCGGATCCGTAGAAGGAAGCAAATGGTTCACGTCACCAACACAGAAAGACTTTAGCAGCAGTACAGAATCAACAAAAAACTCCTTCGTCCTGGCGTCTTCATTTTCATCTTGAACTTAACCGCAATGAAATGATTTTGAAATTTAATTTTGAAATATTTTATGCGAAATCATTTTTATCATTGCATACCTGCTTCTCCAACGAAGATAACTCGAGGTTTTTGTCTAAAATTGAAGTTAGGGTCATTGTAGGTGGACAACAGGTGCTCCAGCGATCCTCGAACTGCAGCAGTATACTGGAAACCTGGATTTCTTTTATAGAGCTCCCTACGGTATTCATCCATCGTCACATCATCTTAATAAAAAAATAATTTATTTATTCTATCTTTATTTTAAGATACTCGAATACAAAAACCTGTAGGTAGAGTCGGCTAACCCTGTCTAGAATCTTTCCAATTGGAATAGTCCAAATCAGACAAATCCGCAAAGAGTGATTTAAACCATCCAAATACTCCAGTGGGAGAAGAAGATTGGTTTGTAGTAGCAGCCACGGGAGCGGGAGGTACTTCACTGAAAACTTTTACAAGCGCATCAAAAAGTTTCTTCAAATTGGAACTTAAGTTGACCCACTCACGGAGATAAGGAATGGAAACATTTTCATTTTCGCCGACATGCTCCAACACATTAATTTTCATGCTGGAAGTCGGCCTTAGAAACACAAAGAGGGCATTATTGGGATAGCTCTGCAGTATCCAGATAACAATTGGCACGTTGTAGAAGTACTGCTGTGTTCGAATTGGTAATGTGCCCATGAAAACTAATAACTCCTTCCGCTCTCCATTCTTCAAAGTAAATCTATCCGTTTCTACCTTCAGCCCTTGGTCTACAGCCAGAATTTGTGAAATGTCGGCCACCGTCCTTTCAACAATTCCGTATTGGAGGGTACGAATGGTCTCGTTAAGGTTTTTTATGGCAGTCATTTTCATTCGTAAATTGATTAGCCTTTTAAACAAATCGATTATAATTTATTGGTACTACTTAACTGGACAGAAGTACTTAGAAAACTTAAAGTAAAAAACTTTTTTTGGAGAGGAAGTAAGAACCAGGGGAAGGCGCGAAGTAAGCAGCTCTGCCAGTACATGTTACAATATTGCGCGTTACTCAGACAAAAAAGTCAAAGATATAGTTAAAAATTACAACATGCTTTTTTATTTACTGAAGCAAGCGGCTTTCATCGCTTTCATGTTTTGCTTCTGTGGCATATGTATTAGCGTAGAAGACACGAAGACATTATTGCAATAGTGAAATTAATAGTGAATTGGCTCACGCCACTACCATTGCCTACAAGCTCTGTGAATGCTGACACTGATTGTGAGTAGGTGTAAATTTTATGGTGCATTGGATACCATGAAGCTACATTAAAGTAGAGAAGCTTTGACTTGACGTATAATATACTAAGAGCAGAGCACCGTTGGTAAAAAAACGAAAAAAAATTATTACTCAAAGAAGGAAGTTTGTTACTGCGACTCCTTATCAATATCTTATCTAGGCATACACATATCTGAACAGAAACACTGTCATATAGACTAGACACGAAAACTTCAATAAGTTGTCTGTGCTCACGTGCTCAGCTCCATAAGTGCTCTGCGATACCATCTTTGTACATACATACCTACTTTTTATGACTTAATATGAAACTTGTTAAGCCTACGTGATAGATGTGATTTATTTGTTGTACATGTCTTTATAAATGATTATAAATAGTTTTATGGTACAATCATAATCGTAGTTATGTTTTACCTGAAACAAACTTTGTTTTGAAAAAATTGCCTACAATCTCTAAAACAAAGTGGCCCTAAAAATATTGAAGTACATAGTTCCATGGTAAATATGATAAAGTGCAAATTAAGTCAAATGTAGATTTCTCTTCTAGTAAATTTATTGACAATTTCAATGTAGTTGGTTTGCCCCAAAGTCATGTTTTTTCTATTGCATACACTAAGCAAAAGATAATTAAAAGTTTATAACGACGTCCTCAACACGAAAAGTACTGAAACATGCCAACCTATTCAATAGTTTGCAATATTAGTTCTCAAAGGTATGTACTCCCCATTCCATAGACAAAAAAATGAAGCCAAATAAGCATGTATAGGTTCTTTTTTACGAAAAGGATGATTGACATGTACTTAGCACAGCACTTTGATTACGATATCAACTTCTAAAACAGTAGACCACTTCATGAAAAAATGTTATATATTGAATAAGGCTACCATTAACAGTTAAGCAAAAATTTCTCATTGATTGATTGCTAGCATGTATGCCACAAATTTTCACAGTAAAAGCCAAGTTAGCATAATTCATGTAGAGAATTGTTATAATTCAGGTTTAAAAACACTATTTTATATTTGCTGCTGCTCTTAAAAATGAAAGTCGGAAAATAAAGTCGGCCGCGAATTTTTTTTAAATAGAAGGATTATACAGGAGTAGTGAACTGACATACCATATTCTTTTTTATGCTTAATTCCCATTTCCTAGAACTACAACCGTTTAATTAACAATTTCTCGATTAACAATCCTCATACGATTAAAAATACTAATGACTTTATCGAAAGAGTCAAAACCATGGATGTAGGACCAATGGACTCTTTAGTTTCCTTTGACGCGGTTTCCCTATTTACCAATGTACCAGTTAATTATA
>JAHZND010005339.1:0-30225 GCA_027744115.1 Acrocyrtus sp. NNG-2020
ATTATTATCATTCAATTCTTGACGCGATCCCTGTCGCAGAATGATAAGCGTCAAGTTTTTATGCAGCACTTAAAATAAATATTGGTTAAGTTTGGCGGACTAGGTCACTTTAAAATTTTGTTAATGCATTACAGAGATAATTTCATGATTCATAACGGAGCCTGTAGGTAAGTGATGACTAATTGTTACGACTTCAGAATTCTCCACTACATAATAATGACGTAGTAGCTGTTTTGAACATTTTTGGGAATGCTGCAATCTCTCCAAAATTTGTATACGGCTTTTAAAGCCAATGCCATGTTTTTCTTTTTTCATTACGATTAGTTTTCTAATCAGTACAATAATTGGGCGGCATGCGTTATAGTAATAAAATTATTTCATTTAATTATGCTTTAGTTTGTTAATTGATTAAAATGTAGATTAAGGTAATAATGGCTTGTCATCAGATTGTAGATTCATAAAAATAACTTTATTTTCTCGTCGGTACCAATTTCGTATTAAAAGAACAGGTTCATAGAAGTTCAAATATTTTGTTCAAGCCAAAAGGCATTTACTAGCTTTTTTCAACCGGGTTTCTCGAAAGGAAATCTAATATTAAACAGAATAAAAGCTGCATATTTAGATAGCTCTTATTGAAAATATTTTTATAGTTAGTACGTTTGACCGAAAAACAAATGGATATAAAAGCGAGCTAACATGTAAAGGGAGTTCTGTTGATACAAGTATATAATTTAGGGACTTGCCTGAAATTTTCCTGCTTTCTACAAAATAATTTTAAATGCCTACGGCTTTTTCAGCTCTTTAAATACCACTGGCTCAGGCATAATGAGTTAGTTTTAAAAGAGTCAAGGCTCCCTACACAATATAGCCCCATTTTTCTGTTTCCAAAATGTTCAATAAAAGCTGGAGAAAGAATTTTCAGCGGATACTAACTATATTCCGAAAAAAGGACAATTTTTACCTTCTGCAGGTATTCATTGAGATAAGCAGTTACTACAACTTAATTCCATTCTCTTATAATAAATTTAAGGGCAAAGTTGAAGTCATTGAGTACTCCACGATAAGGAAGCTGATGTGGTTTGGAGTTCCCACAGCCCACCTTGTTCTTTCATTGTGCGAAATATTTCATGCTGTGAAACTCTTAAAGAAACTGTCCAGTGCTGGAAAGGAGCTGACGTTGCACTCCATTATAGTCCTAAATTTTCACATTTTCATTTCCATTCGGACATTTGCTACAATCGTGTACCTATACGGTTATCACCAATATCGGCACAGCTTCGTGCAGCTATTGAATATTGTTGTAGTTGATAGATTACGAAAATGCTTTACATCCAGTACACCGATGCCACCAACGTGGCTATTTGCTGTAACGGCGATATTTTCATTAGCAGTCCACTGCGCCTGGGTTGGAACTACTGTCATGTTAATTTGCTGGTCTCGTCTGAGACCAGTAATTCTTTTTGGAATAAATCTCGCATTTCCGGACATATCATCTAAAATTTTTATTCTTATCAGGCTAGTTATATGTAGTCTGGACGGAGTCCTAAATTTTTATGGAGCAGTTGTAATTATGCTTACGGGAAGCGTTTGCCTGTCTTCGCTCTACATCTTGCAAGAAAGTGTCTCCAATATGAGGTACCTATTTATGGCCATAAACTTTGAATTGATCAATTTTTTATACGATTTCATTTAAATTAAATTTCGCAGGAAAACCGTTGTAGACATGACACCATTTGCACTTCATAAGCAATATAGCAACGGATATCGATTGAAGCTGGAATACATGAAAGTGCAAATTTACTCTATGCTAATTAATTCATGTCTTCAGTCGACGCTTTTTCCGCTCATATTTTTCCTTGGAAGTCTATTAACGATAAACTGCCTCTACTCCATCTTAGTTTTTGGCCATATACTCCCCAAATTTGCCTGGGTGCTGATCCTTCTTATTCTTCTGGCAGTCCTTGGATTTTGCTATTTTGCAACTGAGCTGGGAGGTCGACCAATGACAGTTTCTAAACGATGTCTGGACATTTTTCGTGAAAAATGTAATTGTCGGCGAGGCTGCTGTATCTGGTTTGCTCGTTTCGTCCTTTCCTGTCAACTGATAGCTACTCGTGTGGGACCTTTCCATAAAATGGATAGAGTGAGAGGACCTTTAGCTCTGAGGTTTTCATTACAAAGAACATTTCTACTCGTGGTGAATACACGAATACACTAAAATCGAATTCGAAAAGACTTTTGCACGATGCACAAATTGTGTACAAACAAGAATATGAAAATTATTCGACGTCGTTCTACATACGACTAAATAAATAAACTCGGCTTTCTCGGTGATACCTAAACAAATACTGACAATTTTTAAAGTATCATAACTGCTATTACTGTTTTCATTTTAAAAAATCAGGTACCCATGTTCTGTTCTTGGGTCGTCGTCTTCGGTTGAGTATATTTCCTTTCTGTATATTATACGGCCGTGATCATAATCATCATATCATCATCATCACATCAAGAAATATGGACTTCATAGACATAGCCCAACAACAAAAGTACAAAAGTTTTTTTGTTGTATCGGTATTCAGGTTTTTATACGCTTGCTATTTTGATACTCTGTACTGGAGCGGAGCGACTGGAGAAATGCAAACTTGATAAATACGACTGAAGTCTTGGGGTTGGCGTATTATTAAGGATTTTATAAGCCTCCGACTTGCAAGGTACTTGTCTCTTTATGTATTTGGACCAAGAGAGATACATAATACATTTCGTATTCGTTCATACACATTAGCAAAATTGAAGTTATACTTCATGCCTGGAATTGAGTATAGTAATCATAGGAAGAAAGTCAATAACCGCATGCGCATGTTTGGTGAATGGAAAATCTTTCTTAAGGAAATGGCTGGACAGTGTAAGTATAGCCGTGTAGATATGATGGAGCTTTACAGTCCAGCTGTCCAGCACTATCAGTCTACGTAGGAAGGCTAGGAACAAACAAATCACTGTCAGTTACCAATTTTTTCTTTGAGGTGGGGGTCTTGAGAAATAATTAAGAGAAACTGTTTGTGATATTTTAAGGCCAGAATTTTAATGTACAAAATGAAGGTAATTTTTTTCGCGGTAGCTATAATTATATCTGTCAGTTACGTAACTGGACATAGACATCATAAGCGAAACCGAAAGGAAAGTCACGGAACAGAGCACTTTTTCCGAGGTAAAGTGTTCTATCACAGAAACAAAAACGAAAACCTGCAAAGTTTACTGCATAACCCTATTGGAGATCCTAATAAGGTTGAAACACAATGGTATGAGCAAACACTGGATCATTTCACCCCTGCCGATACACGCACTTGGAAGCAGGTAAGTGAGCCTTTAGTGGAATAATTATAGAAAGTTGGTGATGAATTTAAAAAAATATATATACTCGTGTGGTATGTCATTCTGTAGTAAGAATGTAACTACGCATAGTTGAGATTGAAAAGAATTGCGAAAAGTGATTAGATTATCCATATACGTATTCATTAGTTGGAACTTATTTACTGATTAATCTTAATTCCAGCGCTACTATGTGAATGACCAGTTTTACAAGCCGGGTGGCCCAGTCTTCTTGATGATTGGAGGAGAAGGAGAAGCAACCGATATATGGTATGTATATTGCTCCTTTGCTCCACTGAAAATGAAAGGATGCATGAGCAAATTGTAAAGATTCTACATTTTCTCATTATTTTTGACATAGGATGACTAATGGCGCTTGGATTACTTATGCCAAAAAACTTAATGCCTTATGTTTCCAATTGGAACATCGCTTTTACGGAAAGTCCCATCCATTACAGTAAGGCTTTCAGATAAACTGTAGATTGCCACAGAATTTCTCCTTTTTAGCGAGACTTTGACCATAGATGATCGATGTTGAATTTTGAAGTATCAAAATATTTTTTCTGACAGTGACCTTTCCTTGGATAGCTTGAAGTATCTTAGCAGTCAACAAGCATTGGCCGATCTTGCTTCTTTCACTGTGTCTATGCAAGACAAATACAACTTGACGGTACGTGAAAACTGATATTTGACTATCAATTAAATTTTGTTTCAACGTTGTTTTGTAGTAGTAAGACCAAATTAACAACAACATTTTAGGACAACAAATGGGTCGCATTTGGAGGATCATATCCTGGAAGTCTGGCAGCTTGGTATAGACTGAAGTACCCGCATCTTGTACATGTCGCCGTATCCACCTCTGCACCGTTATTAGCTCAATTAGACTTTGTCGGTTGGTATATTATTTTTAACCACTTTCCCAATGTTTTTATGGGATTCAAAGAATAATTGGCAATCTACGAGAGTAGGTAATATTGAATACCATTTACACTTGGTCATCAGATTACCTTGGGGTAGTACGAGACTCTATTGCAACAACAAATTCCCAGTGTGTAACATCAATTGCGAAAGCTTTTAAGAGTACTGAGGGTCTTTTACGAAGAAGGACTGGCTGGTGGATGATTCGTAAAAATTACAAGTTAGTGTGTGATATGATATAGTAAGTCGATATTTAACTTTGTCCGAAGGAAATTTTATGATGTACCAATATTGGGAATTTCAGATTGTGTGATGACTTCGACGGATCAAATACGAAAGATGTGGCATCTCTATTTGAGACTTTGGCTGGAAACTTTATGGATATAGTACAGTACAACGAAGACAACCGCGCATTCGAGGGCTCCAAAACAGCGAATATCACTATAAAAACTTTATGTGATATTATGACATCCAACGACACCGAGTCTTCAGAATTCGAACGACTTGGCAAAGTGAACGAATTAATGCTCAGTACTACAGAAAGAAACTGTACTGATTTTAAGTATTTAAAATCTGTTAAGGATATGCAAGAAACCAAGTGGGATAGCTCTGCTGCGGATGGCGAACGTCAATGTGAGATGTTTTAATAAGAAATCCGCATCGACTTTTATCTCAATCTTCGACTGAACCTTCTCTTTATTTTCAGGGACATATCAAACATGTAACGAGTTCGGTTTCTTTCAGTCATCCGACTTAAAGGATCAACCTTTTGGCAAAGACTTTCCCGTGGATTATTCCATCCGCCTCTGTCAGGATGTTTACGGACAGCAGTGAGTTTATTATTTTAAAGTGTCCAAGCATGTGAAATATTGAGAGGTAAATTTTCATTTAAATTAAAGGTATCATGCTGACAATGCTTGGTATTTTTGTTATAAATAGGTACGATCAGAAATTTATTCAAAGAGCTATCAAGTGGACAAATGCTTTCTATGGAGCGCGAGATATTTCCGTGACAAGGGTAATTTTTGTGAATGGATCAATTGACCCATGGCACAAACTGGGCATTACCTCACAAAATCAAACCAGCTCTGACAATGTTGTTATTTTCATAAATGGTAAGAATGTTTTGCGGCAATTATCATTTTAGCCATTTTTATTAGAATTACCTAAGTAAAAAATAATCGAAATTGTAACAGGCACAGCCCACTGCGCCAACATGTATCCTGATGCCCCAAGCGATATTCCCGAGCTCAAGGCAGCTCGTCAGCAAATCTTAAAACACCTTACGGAATGGCTCAATTGAAAAATACTTTGCCTTAGAATCTTGTTCACTTTATTTATATGAAATATTGAAATGAATGTAGCATTTAGTTGTTGTAAAATTAAAATATAAACTTTTATTTGAAAATTGGCCAATTTTTGTTATTTTGTTTTAATGGATTCATTCTATAAGTAATGCGTTCCAGTTATAAATCGCAACAAGCATGTTTATTACTTGCAGTTATGCCTTCAACAATTAAGAATTTAAAAGTTGATGTATAATAGTAAGCAAAAATATGCATTGCTCTGCAAGTTAGGTTCGTGTGATAATCAGTTCCGGCCGACGAAAAAATATTTCTGTGGTTTCATGCACCACCAAATGCATCCATTCCAGCAACACTTTTCATAGATCGTACACTGTGAGTCAACGCTGCAATGCCCACCATATCCGCCCGAGTACTTTGTTGGATTGCACCCAGCAATAAAATGACCCTGCGGGTGATTTGTTTCTGGACACACCCACTCTTTCCTTGACTGTACGTAATCATCACCCGTTGGCCCGCTATTACATGCCTGAACAACTAGGTGAAAATTGAGGAAAAGTTCAGGGGTATTAATAAGCTTTATAAGTATAGTGACGAGACGAAGATAGTTTGCAAGAGATTTCAATTTTGTTGATATTTAAATTAGATTGCCATGGTACAAAATAACTTACCATTTCCAATTAAAATTACTGTCAGAAATAATCCGAGGTAGATACTTGACTTCATTACTAAGGCAGAAATGAGCGAAGAACTTCAAGTCGATATTTTTTGGAATGAAAGTGGAATTAAAACTTTGCACTAACTGCCAGTTTGAAACATCACAAATATTGCCCAAGCACTCCGAGTGCAGCTTTAAATACTCTTTATGAATCTTTTCTTGACTTTAAAATTGTGTGCAAAGATCAGAGTATAAAATGAGTTATTATCGTCCTACCACAACGGATGAAGCGTAATTTTTTGATGCAATGAAGATGGGTAACATTTTAAGTACGTTAGTAAAGACTTTCCGTAACAATAACATGAGTAAGTGGTTCAGTTGAGCTTTGCGGGGAATATCCAGTCATCACAACGTAAATCTTACTAAAAAATGTAAAAAGCAAATATTATACAACTTTTGTATATTAAAAATCAAAGCTCTTACCCATTTTGCACATTTCTCTGGCTTATAATTTCCAATCGTATATCGTATTAAAGTAGCCCTATGCACTGATGCATAATTTGAGGTCTTTGGGGTCAAGCCACGTATACTTCTTTCACAAAATCATGTTAAAATTGTATGAATTATAGCAGATAAAGTTCATTAACTAATTTCCTATTTGATTAAACTTAGCATATTTCCATGAAATAAGAACGATAAAGAAGTGTAATGCCACTAAAGTTCATCCATAATGTTCTGTTTCCACCTTCACAAACATGAAATTCATTTGATCAGACGATTCTTCAGATTAAGTCCTACTCTCAAATGAATAAGGTAGTGCAAAAAAAGAAACTGAAAGAATTTGGCTGATACTTAAAGATACATTATCAGGCGATCAACGTTTTTATATTTTATTTGTACAATGGTAGCTTAAATTTGCAATATACAATTTGCGGTGGGAATCTAATTTTTCAAATGCTACTTCCTTGTATAAAATCAAAAGGTGCTATTGCCATTGCAAACAATTATACAGGTCGCGGTACACATTGGCCTGCTCTGCAGTGCTAAATGAGAAAAATATTAAGAAAATTAGTTTGAAGTAACTTCTGCAAGTAAAAGTAATTTGTATAATTTAAATACTGCTACAGCTCAATTACCTTCTTCTTATCGCAGGGAGTTCCTTCAAGTGCGGGATGCGTTGATATGGCATGCGTTCCGTTACCGCAATAAAGAATCCAACATATATTATCGAAGGGAGCTTTCCGTCGCTCAAAATGAGGTTTAGCAAACCCGTTCGCTCCCAACGAACACTGAAAGTTTGCGTCATACTTTTCTCCAGGCAGTTTCAAATCTGACTCCGACGATTCCGAATCTCCTCCAAAACTCTTTTTATTTCTCGATGAAGCTGACAACTCGTCTAAACATATTGGCTTGGAGATCATATTATTTCTTTTTGCTTTTTGTCGGAGTTCTGAAGTGCCGTACTTAATGAAATCCCGCAAGTTGTCGGAGGAGCAACTTGACCAGGTCACTTTTCCAGGACCTGTTGTTGGTGACATAATGTACTTTGTGGAATCACAGGACTCGCTAATACCCACTCCATCATGTTCCATCCCAAGACTGTGTCCAATTTCGTGCGTGGTAATGTAGGCACTCGCAAAATTCAGACCTTCACTAATAGAACAGGAATAATACCGGAAACACATGGTACCTAAAATAGATTAATAAAATTTTAATACCCCATGTACCTGCGTTGATAATAATGACAATGAGCATGAGCAACTTGTTGTCATTTAAAATTACCTGCCCACGCAAGTCCCGCTGTCGTTTTAATACCTTCCTCGTGAAGATCCATACCCGTAAGAAGCAGTGCATGGTCCCACTGCCCACTATTTGCATTTTTGTCTCCAGCGTATTCACAAAATGAACTCAGGTACGCTTTGGCACGTCCCCCATTGGTCTTCAAACCTGTTGGCTTTCCCTTCATTACTTCCAAATAGACGAGGCGGAAACGAATATCCACTCCTAAAGATGCGTGTTGGTACATGACGTCCATCTACAAGCCACTCGCAATTAAAATTATTTTAAAGAATATTTAATTAAATAAAACTTATTCTATCTGTACTCACCATATTGATTAGCGCAGTGGCATACGCTTTCAACTGCTCTGTAGTGTCCTTATTAAATTTTGACTTCATTTTATCGTACATTTCCTCATCGGTGAATACAGCAATTTCAACTACTCGCGACTGAGGCTTTGGAGGAGGGTCAGGACTTTCAACACGGGCTGCTGGGAT
Organism: Acrocyrtus sp. NNG-2020; assembly: GCA_027744115.1. NCBI lineage: Eukaryota > Metazoa > Arthropoda > Collembola > Entomobryomorpha > Entomobryidae > Acrocyrtus > Acrocyrtus sp. NNG-2020. The sequence goes on from JAHZND010005339.1 coordinate 8,523, forward strand.
AGCTGAGGTAGAGCGAGAAGTGGTAGTGGTGGAACGGCCACCTTTGTCTAGCGGAGTAAGCAGCGTAGTTTGCGCTGACGAAGATGGCGGTGATTTTCTAGGGCCTGCCAACTTTCTAGCCTGATTTGCTCTGTAGTAGGGCTCTCCCCCTCTACCGATAAATGGAAGGGATGCACCGCTGTAGAAAAATGGAGTGAAGATGGAGCTCTCAACTTGTAAAGCTTCAAATGACTGATCACTATCGTCCCAGGACGGGCGAATATTGCTTTGAACGTGTCTCATATTGCTTCGAGCTTCGGCGTCAATTGCAGCTAATCGGGCTGCTTCTTCTAGTTCAGGAAGTGGTACTCGAAGTACTGATAAGAAAAAGTATTGTATAATTATAGTATTGTTAATAAAATGTCAATGAAGTTTTTTGTGATTTTTTGATACCGTCAGACAGGTGTGAAGCAGCCAATCCTACAAATTCAGAGTGTGGAACGAGCACATGCTCCATTGAGCGATAGCGTAATGATGCATCTCTCCTTGTTCTTGAAGACTTCTTCGTGTTTTGAACTGGCTCTATATACCATTGCCGTCCATCCTCAAGTATTATCATGCCAGTCTAAAGTTAATTACAATTAAAGTTAAATACGATACGTGAAATAGCCTTGCTCTATGATTACTAAATGAGAGAAATTTAGTACAAATCCATTAGAAGGGGGGCAAGCTGAGAAAATTGCCAGGCCATCAATGACATCAGCATTTGGTCTAGGTACTTGTTCGTCCACAGACGTGACTCTTCCAACGTAATGGCAATTTCCAAGAAATTGACTAGGAGGACTCCACTCTTCCTCCTCTTCCCCATTTCGCACTACAACTCGAAATCCAGGGTCAATAACTGGCGCCTTTTTCATCAAATGAATACGAAGTGTTCCAGTGGGAGAATTTTTCTGAACATTTTCGGCTCCATACTGGCTATCATAACTGGAATGGTGTTCAGTCTCGGGTTCCAACTCAATTATATGGAAGTCATTAGCAGCTATGTTAATCTCATTTTCCAGGTTTTCATCAGAATGGCCCAACTTAGTTTTTGTCAGGAAACGGATGGTAGTTCTCTTCAAATTATCGTTTACTCCATCTAAAGTAAGTTTCTTCGTTATTTACATGAAACGAGGGCTTATTTCCGATTTTACTAATTTTCCTTGTTTACCAGATGAATTTCTTGAGTCTCTGCCAAGTTCACGGTCTCTTTGTACTACATGTTCAAGGCTGGGCACGCTCTTATCTTTATCTTCGCCCGCAACATGGTTTGACCTTGTCTGGATTCATCAAAGAATTTCACGTGTTACCATAATCAAGACATTTTTTGCCAATATAATTATCAGCCTCGCCATGTGTAAATGCTTTTGTTACAAAAACGCCAAATTATTATTTTTCCAAAAACATGTTTGCAATACTTAAGTAAAAGTGGCAGTGACGCTAACTCTAGGCCATGCAATTTTACTTGAAACGATTCAAGATGCCTTGCGTACGGATAATTTGATACCCGTTTTTGCACAGCATCTCAAACCTGTCTTGCGTCCTTGCCGAGACTGTGTGGTACCTAACGGACAAGTTTAAATATTGATACTAAACGCCACTGGACTTTACTCACCACAGCCACCCAGCCAAGCTTTTTTTAGTCACGCTGACCTACTGGAAATGTTTTGCAATGCGTGACGAAGCAAGTAGAACGTGTAGCAAACTGGCTCATCAGCTCTTCTTCAAGTAAAGACAAGGAAAAATTCCCTAATTATAAAAATCCCTCGAATATCCAGATATAAATTTTATTGTACTAATAAATAATAAGATGACCATAGTGACCATGGCCTTATCTCCCAGCAGCTCCAGATTTATGGCAGCTACAATTATAAACTATCGTTAAAATTAACCCATCTGAGTTATCTTGTGAAAAAAAGTCCTGCCTCAAGTTTGGGGTATTTGTTTACTGCATCAATCTCGCCATAGCAAAAATATGAAAAACAACGGCTTCTAAAGACCCTGACTTTACTGCAATGTCATAGTCATGGCCACTTTTCATGTCAGTTTAATCTCCACTTGAATAGACTTTGCTTTATTTGAACACACGCTATTAATATCATATTTTACGTTCACTGCCCATAATGCATTGCATGAGTCATGTTCTTCATATAAGAACTACCAACTAACGCTATGTCGAGTCATCCTTTCCACCGGATACAGATAAGAAAACAATACAAGTGAATGCATCACTCACTACTAATAAAATAACACTAAACGTCTTTGACCTAGGTAACTGCTGACAGAACATGACGGAAATGCGGAACTTGTATTCTTGTACATTAAAGTATAGCCTTAATTTAAGCAATTTATGTTTACCTTAGTTTCTCCTGTATTGTGAAAAATTGCTCCATGTCTCAGCGAAATACAAAATATATTTATAACTAAAACCGTTGAACCGATTGAACTCACTAACGAAAGTATATTCATGGCACTTGCATAAGCTCTAGGTCTATGCAGTTAACAGAGAAAAAAATAACTCATGTCCATTCCTCCATGAAATAATTATGAATTAACTAATGCATCATTTAAAAATTAATTTAAAATTTGAATATTTTTTATTTACAGATCGCTGGAAATTATTTTTCAAATTTTAACCTTGCACTTGAAATAATTCTTTAAATACCACTTTAAATTTTGTACATTTTCACATAGCCAATTAAGAGAATCTACATGGGAAGCAGGTCACAAGGCCTTCTATTCAAGAGAATTTTCAAAAAAAGAACCCACCAACGTCAAACTTTAAACTGGAATGGAACTGAATTTGAGTGTGAAATGGTTGGAGCATAATTCTTTTAGAAAAAAATCCTCTTCCAAAAATCTAGCTGGGCCACAGGAAGCAAGTTCATTAAAATGTATTGCCTCCGCCATGCCACTATTAAAAATTGCATCCCCATTTCACATCCACCACAGTCTTCTCCATTTGCTACACCTTCATGTAGTTTATAGACAGGCGCGTACACGAAGCTCACCTCCGCTGTCCAACATCAATTCCAAAATTCTTACATAAACATACCAAAAAAGCATGCGAGTCATCCAAGCAAAACACATTAAAAACATAATCATTCGTCCGTCCAGCGTAAAACGTAGCAATCTTCCCTGCAGAATGTTGTTAATTGCACGGTAGTACCTGCTTAAATTGTGGATCAGATCGCTTGCGCTTCCCCCCATGCCGTCATCATGGAAGTTCATTTTTTTGATGTGCTAAAAGTCAGGGAATACATTTTTGCTAAAGTCTGCTTTAGCAAGGACATGCAATAATTTGCGTAGAATTGAGTATAGGTACCTGCGAAGGAAATGTATCAGCGAAACTCATCACTTTAGTAAAAATTAGACTTGCTTCGCCATTGCAACGTCCAATACGACTAGCGACTTCTTTGTTTTTCCAAGCCGTAGACGTGCATCCTCTATGCCAAATCAGTAGCACAGTGAGCGACTACTGAAGTGCTCACATGAAGATAATTAACGGAAAGGAAGGATGGGTAAAATTCAGCAAGTTCACGTTTAAATTTTTTCGTGGTTTCCATATGCATGGGAAATGCATCCTTTTGTTAAACATAATGCATCAAACGAGCTACTAACGTGCTGTAACATTTTTAGTGGGTGTTCCTACATTTCATGCTAAATTATATTAAAAGAGACTAAGGGCATTTGATAGACTTCTGCGTATTATATCCACTACGGAAAATTTTAATCAGGCTACGGTACTTAAGTGGCTGAATGCATGAAATGGTTAAACTACCAAATAAATGCTTTAATTAATGCTACGGACTGCAGTAATCATGAGTGCAATGATGACTGAAATGTGAATAAAAGAACGGTGAGCTGTATTGAGCTGGACCAACCTTCTATTTTTAAAAAAGTTATGCGACTTCATTTCAGCTCTGATAGCGTGTCTACTAAAAATTATTTAAATGTTTAACTGCAAGCGTTAGGCATGATGCATGCAATGTCCAATTCTTTGGAAGCAGTTCTCTACAGGTGAAAATGGTAGGAAATGAGAAAAAGTCAACAAACTCAGAGTTATGATTTCATTAACAGTTATTCCTCTTTGACATACTTATCTGGATGACTGTTCTAAAGTTCTTTTTAGTAACAGCTAAAACAGTATTGGTTTCGACTTTGAGTCAGTAGCGGTACTGCGTTTATTGACTACTAAATTTACCAGTTTTGACAAGTTTTAGATTACTTTGTTGCTTTCTAGGTACATATATTACCTATTAGTAGAAGAAACACTTTATGAACTTCTACAGCATTAATAAAAAGCTTACAATTTAACAACGTATGTATATTACCAATGCAATACCTACGTAAGACATCTTACGTGAGATATTGTGTTGCGAAGGCACCGATATTTACTTCACCAGATGTACTACCTCAAAATTTTACAATTACAATAAGACAAACGAAACTGTGGCTTGCACTACTGAATCAAAAAATTCTGCTTGAGTACTCCTTTTTATGATAAATGCATTTCCAAATTTGATCGAAGTTGGCTTCAAACATTGTAGAGTGGACATTGCAACTTTTCTTCTTGCAGATTGTCTTTGAAATGCACACCGATCCTTCATCTCTGCTATCAACATTTTTGTGATTACGTGGCTGTCACACAAATAGGGAAATTCGAGAGACAGTGTCAGGAGAATGACAAAAGATCCATAAGCGGATATACAAATAATAGGAAGCGGTAGCACTTGAACGTATTTAATAGCTACGACATTAAAGGTTACAACCATGCACATAAGCGAAGCCAACTGGTAATAGAAAATTAAGTTCAAGCCGCTTCCCATAGTCCTCGCAGCAATCTGGAACTGTATGTACCAGTCATGAAACTGAAAATGATTTACCCTTGTCAACAGCCTCTCAAAATATGCAGATTGTGTTTCAAGCCAAGTAAATGGAATTGCCTGAGCGTATGCCGCCGTTCGGATTGCTTCTAAGAAGAATGATGAAGCAAACATAAATCTAACTACTGAAAATGAGAAATTCAGGATAAATTGATTGTTCTTTCCTGTGCCGCTAGGGTAAATGTTTGCATCTAGAAATTGAAGTGGATCTTTGTTTCCAATCACAGTGAAAAGAGCAAAGAATTGCATAACAATGGATAGAAGTTTCATCTCGTAGTTGAAAATGATGCTGATTATTTTCCACTTCTTCCGCAGTTGCTGACTCTCCCAGCCACGTAATTGATCTAATAGTAAGAAAATTAGTATTCATGAGTTTAACTGCAAATTTGCTTTAAAAATTTAGTTGTACTTAAACAAAGGATGAGATATATGGAATACATAAGCTGCTTTACCAGCTTCATTCAACAAACGATGCATTGCAATTTGCCCAGAAGTTAAATCATTAGAGTTTTGTAGTAAAACAGTACAAAGGCCGAAAGTCATGTATGCAGCAAAAAGGTATATCAGAGCAAACATGACATTAATCAAAGTTGATTTTGGATGCAGTGCTGTCCCAATCGATATCCCCATCGTCGCACCAACCACGCTGTAAGTCGCACAGGTATACTTCCAGTATTTGCTGTAAGTCTCTATACGAGTGTAAAGCGACTTTGTTGTTGAATCCCATTCTACTGGTGCTGGGTATAGGAAACTCCAGTGTTGGTGAAATGACTCAATTGTCTTTTCGAAATGTAGGTGCATGATTTGTTTAAATTTTAAGAATTTGAGCTACTTGAGCAGTTCTTTTTCTTTCGTATTTGCTTTCTAAGAGTAATTGTACTCTGAATCTTACTTTTTAGGTGAAACCTCAGAACAGCTATATACTTCAGTGAAACCATGTCTCGCTGCTTTTTACCATTTTATTCATCTAACAAAATAATGTTATTTTAATTGTTTGTCTGGGTGACGCACAAAACCTGACTGCCTGAAAACAACTACTATTATTCTTAAAAGTACTATTAAGATAATAGTACTTTTAAGAATAATAGTTAACTGCTGCGTGGCTGATGAGAAATATCTACCCGATTAAATCCCTCAGCTAAAAAAGGTTCTGACCTCTAACTGTCGTTTGAATAAGCTAAAAATGATGCAATACAAACACACGATAAGCGTAATTGTTTCGTCACTTTGTTTAACATTCACTGACGTCTTAATGAGCATCCAGAAATAATTAAATACTACAATTAACTTTTCTTCTGCTGTGCAGTGGCATGACTGCTCGATACTACTACTACCGTGCAGTGCAACTACTGCTCTCGGTGAATGTTTGCCGGCTTCTAAATTCTACTGCTTGAGGTGGAAGGAGAAAAACAGAAAAGCAGAAAACAAGTTTGATTTAAGATCACTGAAAACTGATTTAGTACCTAATCTTACTTTACTAAAAAAAGTTAAATTGCTCTGTTTTAAAGACTGTGGAGGCCTTTGATAATTTTTGCTCACCTAAGTTGTATTTTTCCTATAGATTCTTTAGGAGTGACTAAAGTACAACCGGCTCTTAGCGTTTCGATTATCGCAAACAAAAACCGCGGAATAAAACAATAATTTAGTGAAGGTATTTTTCCAGCCGAGAAAGCCGTTCAGAATGCTCAGCATTCAATTAGCTTAATAAGTAAATGAATTGGGAAAATTAATAATCATAGTTGTTTAAAAATTCTTTAGCTCTGAATACATGAAATATTTTAGTCGTTTTAATAAATAAGTCTAGTTCGGCGCTTTTTAGCTTACCAAATATAATATTTTTATAGGTACATTTTTTAACAAAAAAGAAAAAGGCAAGAGTTACGACCAGGCACGGGCACGAGAAGCTACACTGTCATCATAATCTGAGAACCGAATTGATAGATAATTTAGTAGAATTAAAAGTAGAACTGCAATTTTATGATAAGAGCTTTTTGCTTATTTTTAAGAAAGCCGATTTTAGTAAGATGGATCCTTAAAAAATGCATACCACTCAACTACATCAGAAATGGAATCGTTTACTGGACAACTCTTCAAACAATATTATTGAAATGCCAAGTTATTTTGAAATTGCTATTTAAAATAAAACATAAACATAGGACATGGACATTCCCATTCGAAAGTTTCTATGATACGTCGTTGCTTAGAGAGTGACGGGAAATTCTGGAAATTGACGAAAAGAACAGGAATCTGAGGAGAAGGGTCGAGACAATTCTGGAAAGAACACAAAATGGTTGGTTGGAAAGAACACAAAGTCCAAAGCATGAAGGTCAAGTTCACCGGATTGTCAAATGAAATTAAATTACAAAATTGGCAAAAATACGTTAGAAACTTGCTTTATCAAATTTTCATCGAAATTATACCCACTCCAAACACCTTTTAATTTTCACAGAGCAGTACAGAAAATAAAACTTCAATCTTTCACTTACAAGCCATCATAATAATCCATGCTTTATTTACTTACGCTTATCTTGCATTTTCGCTCATATTAAATCCACGAGGAGTTAAGTATGATGTATACGTACGGCAAGGACAGCCGCCGCAATGAGTCAATTCTTAATATCAATATTATCAATTTGTTTTTGTACTGTTACTGTAATGCTCAATAATTTAGGTTAATAAATGAATAACAGTATTACAATATTACAACTCTCCAATGAATTGGAGAGGATAAATAATTCATTGCTAGAATCATCTGCTCAGATTCTGTGTGCATTGCGTTTTGCATTGGCTTTAGTCATCACTTTCCACTGCCATTGCAGACCATTTTCTCCGCTATCAAGTTTAATAAATTTTTGTCAACATGTTTGGCACATATGTTATCCAAGTAGTATTCATTGTTCTAGTAGTTGCAGTTAAAGTGGGCATAAGTAAAAAACCTAACATAATATTTATATTGGCCGATGACGCGGTAACCGATACAACTTTAAATTAAATTAGCTCAAAATATTAAGTTAGTCTTTTGTTAGTATCTAATTTTCTCTGAAGGGATGGAACGACTTCAGTTTTCACGGTTCTCCACAAATTCCTACTCCAAACATTGACGCTTTAGCATTCAGTGGAATTGTGTTGAACAGCTATTATGGATCACCGCTCTGTACTCCGTAAGCCAATTGAACTAATTCAAATTTGAGGCAACCAGCTACTATGCCGCTCGTGTTTTCTTGTCATAAACTATTAGGTATTTATTTAAAAATTTAAGGTCACGAGGCGCTATACTTTCCGGGAAGCATCCAATTCATCTGGGTTTGATATTACTACAACTCTGAAAGTAAATTGGTATCTTTGAAATAACTTTCCTTTGCATCCATGAATAGGACAATATTTATTTTGTAGGCTTGCAGCACTACGTAATTCGAGGGGATACCGCTGATGGTCTTCCACTTTCGGAGAAACTTCTCCCTGAGCATCTCAAAGATATGGGTTATAGCACGCACCTAGTTGGAAAGTGGCACTTGGGTCATTTTAAGCAATTATACTCTCCTACGTTCCGTGGATTTGACACTCACTACGGGTATTGGCTCGGAGACCAAGATTACTATGATCATACTTCCACCGATGCAGTTAAACTTTTTCACTTTTTCATTAAATTATTCAATTTTCACAATTATGAGAGTTCATTGGACTACGAACTTGCGGTTTTTTCAGGGATATTGGGGATACGACTTCCGAAATGGAATGGAGGTTGAGAGAGATGCATTTGGAACTTACAAGTTTGTTTGGAATATATTTACCTACTCTGTTATGATTAATCATAAAATTAACCAAAAGTACCAAAAGTAGGTACTAATGTAAATGTAGTAATGTAAATATTTTCATTTGTTAACAAAGCACTGATCTCATAACAACCGAGTCAGTACGGTTAATCGAAAACCACGACGGAGATGACAATGCGATGTTTTTGATGGTAAGTCACACGGCGCCTCACGTAGGAAACGCGGATGAGCCACTGCAGGCTCCACTAGAAAACATTGACAAGTTTAGAGATTCTATTGAAGATGAAAATAGACGAGTTTATGCAGGTTAGTTATAGTTTCTGATAGTATGTAGGTGGGATTATTATAGATTAGAAGAAGAAAATCAAAACCAATAAATAATGCACTACTAATTTTTTCAGCAATGGTTGACAAGCTGGATGAGTCTGTAGGATTAATTGTTGCAGCACTAGAGAGAAAGGGAATGCTGAATAACTCTATAGTAATATTTGCAAGTGACAATGGTGGCGCTCCTGAAGGTGAATCTTTTATAATTCAGTTTGTCTTAGGACAAATTTTGGTAGCATAAATTAGGTATAAATAAATTATTATGTTTTTATTGAATTATATCTACTTATATTTCTTCCTTAATCTTTATGCAGGTTTTGCCATGGGATATGGATCAAACTGGCCACTTCGTGGTGTAAGAAAAGAAAATCTTAATTGGGGGTACTTTATTACCTACGTACTATTCGTCTCAATTAATTAATTTAACGTTTCCAAAATATTTGACCAGGTTAAGAATACATTGTGGGAAGGAGGAACCCGTGTGGCGGCCTGCATATGGAGCCCGGTCATCGACAATAGAGTTTCATATGACGTCATGCACGCTTCAGATTGGCTGCCAACGTTGTATGAAGCGGCCGGTAGGGACTAAGATAAAAGCTTCATTGCATAAATACTTATAAAAATGCATTAAAAAACACAAAAAATTGATTTCCCTTTAATTAAGGTGGAAATTTGACACACCTGAGTGGAATCGACGGGATGAGCCTCTGGCAAAATTTAGTTTCTGGTGTTCCATCTCCACGCAACGAGTTTCTCTACAATATCGATGACATTTATAACAATTCTGCAATTAGGATTGGCTCCTGGAAACTGATACAGGGTTAAATTTATAATCAAGTAATTCATAATATTTATACGAAAAAGCTCACAAGACATTTGCACTATCCAATAATTTAGGAAATACGTCCACATCGGACCTAGGAGGCGGAATTTGGGACTACTGGTACGGAAACTATCCACAAAACGCCTCCGTGACAGATCTTATCCCGAATATATTAAACAGTAACGTTGCCAATTCAATAACTCGTGCCACTGGAAGCTTCTTGGATCCCAATTTGGTCGAATTTCTACAAGTAGAATCTAAGATAGATTGCAGCTCTACCGCACCAATTGAATGTGACCCTTACACTGGCCCCTGCCTATTCAACATTGCAAATGACCCATGCGAGCTGAGAAACTTAGCTGATGAGAATAATGACAAAGTTGTAGAAATGTTGCAACTTCTCACTTTGCACAATCAGACTGCAAGAGAAATAATTGACCTGAAACATTACCCAGAGGCAAACCCAGCACGATGGGGCTTCGTCTGGACAAATTGGAAAGATTATGAATACAATCATTTTCAGTAACTGTTACTGACATTACAAAATAATTACAAAAATAAAGGATTTTTCTTTAAAAAAGTATTCGTTGCATGTAAATCCTTACAATTACTTTTGCATGACAGTGCTCACTAAATTTAGTGATTTAACCTTACATGAAAAGAACATTGGCCGAAAAGGGGAAAATGACTGTCTAGTTGGTATTGCAATAGGATAGTCCTACATTCCTCATGATCATTATCATAGCCAGTCCATAACTGCAATTTTGGAACACGGTTTTAGGGTTAACAAGAATTGTGACAATATTTAGCTTTACCTACAGAGCTCTTCATTGCCAGTTGGGAGCAATGGAGGTAAATAAACGAATCATTTAGAAGGCAAGTGTCATTTTTAAGACTCGACTAGGGCTAATCTACATAGAACCTGTTTGTCATGAATTTTGATTTTGACCATGTCACTGGTCATTTACACTATTGTAGACTGGTACTTTAACCCCCAAAAGTGCGGCTTAAGATTTTTTTTACGTTATCCTCATTTCAAGTTAAATTGTCAACTAGAAGAAAATTAAATTTCAGAAATAGTCCATCGATAGTTGAGCAGTTTTAGTCATCTTCCAAGCTATCATGATATTTTTAAAAAAGACTTGTCTCACTTTTGCCCCTCCTATTCACTTACGTTTACAATAGCCATGAAAAGTCAAACCTCTACTTCTGATTTAATTATAAAGTACTGCGTACTACTGGGAGTCTATACTAGGAAGTCTGCAAGTTTTTCATTTTTCAAGTTGCATCTTAATTTAATTTAAAAATATTTTTTTCATGTAGTCAACAGTCAACTCTGTTATATCATCCAATTGCAGTAATAGTTAATGAAACAAATTGATGAGAGTGGTAATGTAGGTAAGTGTAAAGCATTTTAAGTGCCACTTAACGTCACACTAGTCAAGTCACTCACTTTGCTAGTATAGCATGATATAGTTCTTTGCTTTTTGTGGTTACTTTGCACCAAGAAACTTTCCTTATCTACTTTTCCAAGTAAACGCAGTGACACGAAGCGAACTCATGACGAGGAATTCAGAAAAAGTCGTAGATCAGTTCATTATTCCTATATGCAAGAAAATTCATGGATTCTATACTTACTTGGTAAGCTCGAGTAATCTCACAACTTGGCTTAAATGCTATACAGCAGTTTCGTTATGAACTTATACTCATTCATTCAATTAAAGTAATTAATGTGTTTGCAAACATATAAACGTAGTTTTTTAAAAGCTCTGCTGTTCCAAATTGTAAAGAAACATTAAATTAATTTTATTTCACAATTTTCACGTAGATCCTACTTATTACGTGAGTTCCCAGTGCGTTCTCCTTTCTGTGTAGAAAGATCATGCTTAAAGTTTACGTAATCGTGAAGCATCAGCATCAACATCGTCATATTTGGACACTTTTCCTCCTTCTTATAATATGTGGAAAGAGAGAGCTTCTTAAAACTGCTGAACAGAGAAATTATTAACCAGATAAAGAAAGAGACTGCTAACACTAAGCATATATAAATAGTGGCATAGCTAGTAAAAATTTTTTGAGTGGGTTAATCTTCTCAATATTTCTGTGAACAGGAGCAAATTACTTGGAAAATTTATATCGATGTGCTGATTATGGGCTCTTTCCATTTCTGAAGTCCAGTTTCTCCGTGAAGCGCTCTTATTTTATCCAGCGCAAAAAAAGTTGTTTCGCAATGAGCACAATTTGCTTAACATCTGGGCGAGGATGATAAATGATAAATAAACAAGAGAAATTGTCAATTTGTAGCATTTCTGCTTATTGGTTCAATGTGTTGGCAGTGCTTGGTATTTACAGTTAGCGTAAAGTCTAATAAACATCTTGTTGTTGATTTTGTGGAAATTTTTAAATTTTCAGGTTTTTGGAAAATTATATAAGATTTAGCAATTTGAAGATTTCAGTATGAATTTCTCTTCGTTTTACATTTTTGTGAGCGTATTTATATTGCAATTATTGAATAAATTTGCTGTATACGGCAGAGCGACAGTTGGAAGTCACTGTCCATATCCGGTTGACAATGGAACTTTGTGCAGTCCGAGAGTGACAGACTTAGGAGAGTGGGGAGAGTTCGAGACATGCCCCCAAGGTACGTTCGTAATGGGAATGAAGCTGAAGACAGAACCGGCTCAAGGACCGGGAGATGATACAGCATTAAACGGAATCTCCTTCATGTGTGGCGTGACTGGAGATAGCCAGAAAGTACTTCACCGGCAGGATCGGCAAATTCAAAGCCACGTTGGTCCCTGGGGTACTTGGGGAGTTAGTTATGAGTGTCCAAATGGTGCGTACGCAGTGGGCTTCCAACTCCGCTCAGAGGCGGATCAGAAAGGTCAAGATGACACTGGAGCTAACAATCTTCGAATATTTTGCTCCGGCTCGGATAGACCTAGAATACACTATTTAGAAGGAAGTGGACTTAGCTGGGGAAGTTGGAGTGCGGACAGGTTCTGTCCCTATGAGTGGGCGATATGCGCCTTAAAAACGCAAGTGCAGTCTTCCCAAGGACATGGTAATTTTAATTTACATGGGAAAATATAAAATAACTGTTACTGACATTAAAGATTGAAATAATAATTAAATGAATATTAATTTTCAGCTTCGGACGACACCGCACTAAACAATTTGGATGTCAAGTGTTGCCCCGTTAATTAGCGATCAGTTGCCATATTTCTTTTCAAAAAGTGTACTTTATCTTCCTGATTTGAAAACTCTCAACTCACAAAACGACCTTAAATCCGATGCACACCGTGCAACAGAAGTCATTATTAACATAATATTATTTTGTATTATCGCCAATTACTTAAGTAGGTAGTTTAGAAAGCATTTTCGTAAAATCGTGTGGCTTTTACTAGAATGTATTTTTGTACAACTCCATACTGCACAATATTATGTAAAAAAATAAATTGTATAAGGAAAATCCAAATGTTTGCAGAGTTACTGTTGTAATTTTATGCATATTTTTTTTTATTATTTTTTGCAGGGAAGATTAAAATATTTGGGTTATCACATTACATATTATCAGGCAACGTAAATGTCAAAATGGTGCTCACTTGCATTTGGGGTTTGCATTGTAGTTTTGTATCTTTTGTCAAAGTGTTATGAAATTTCGGAAGGCATTTAATACATTTCTGATCAAGCCCAATTATGTGGATCAGTTTTCAATACATATAATAATTTGCTATGCTAACTACAATTTATATACAAATAATCAGTCAAAGAAAACAAAAAAGCTGTTTCCAAGAAAAAGATGTACAAGTTGTAGTCATTAAACATTTAAAAAAATTAAATCACAGTCACTATCTATATTCCAACCAATACTTCGTAGTACGTAGTCCTCCAGCATGTCATCATCGTCAAATTGTTCTGTAAAAATCATAATATTTCGCGCATTTGCCTTTTCGCAATATCTTCCATGTTTCCTTGGCAGACTGTAATACTACACAGCAAAGCCAAGGCGCCACTATCTTTTGACATTTCTTTTCAGGGAAAATGTGAAAATATCTTGTTAAATATGCTACACAACTTTGTAGACATATACTCACTCAAAACCTGTAGGCGTATCAAAACATGATTCCTCATCCTAAGTGCAGTACTGCATTGGCTTCTTCTTTCAGCTTATCACTCCTGATTCTGGCGACGTTGTAGTTTAAAAATTAATTTTGCTAGTAAATATTCGCAGATCACATTGAACTTTTCAGGAATTACTTTAGATTTTAGGTAAAGGTAATTTCTCCCCATCAAATAATATTTATATTTCTCGATTTTTTTTGTATAAGCCCCGTTAAAAGTTTAAACGATTACCTAACTATATTATTTTAGATAGAAAAAGTGGAGAAAATGGAAGTACGTTTGTCTGTACGCGATGATTCCTGTAAGAAATAAATTTGCTAGTTAGCGACCTACACATATAAAATCTAAATTTTTGAAATTCGGTTTTTAGGTGAGGTAAATAACGTAAACAACGGAGTTCTCCACGAACAAGACCGGATTGTAGTGTGCAGCCTGAAGAGAGCTATCGGAATTGCTGTGTCTGTGGGTCTGCTCTTAGTGGCGTTGATAATCGCTTTCACCATTTCACTCGGCGGTCAGTGCAAATGCTTAACAATAATTTCCAGTGTAATATAAAAAGAGATTTACTGTCTAAATCTTGATTGCGAAATGGTCCCTATGCTCTAGACGGTTTCTTTTCAAATACTTCTAATGATAATAGGTAAGCCGCTAACGGAAGAAAAACATGAGCAAAATAAGTTTCTTCTTCCCTCCGGGGAAGAGTATCCCTGGCAAAGGTCGCGCCTTCCGGACTTTGTGCTTCCGCGACACTACACTATCCAGATACACCCAAACCTGACAACTCTGGACGTGACGGGATGGGTCGTGATCCAGTTTGTGGTGCTGAGAAAGACCAACTTCATAGTACTCCACAGCCAGAACTTGAGGGTTGTTGAGAAGTGGATGAAAGAAGATGTCAAGGGCAACCGCAGCACAAAGCCCTTAAACATCTCGAAGCTGCTGGAGCACCCACCCTCTCAGCAAATGTACCTTGAGCTTTCCAGGAGTGAGCTGCTTCCAGGAAAAAAATACTCTCTAGGAATTCGGTTCAAGGCAAATGTTAGTACAGAGCGGAAAGGATTATACCGAAGTAGCTATGTCAATTCGCAGGGCGAACGAAGGTACCTCGCCACCACACACTTCGAACCAACCTATGCACGCTCTGTTTTTCCCTGTTTTGACGAGCCGGAGTTCAAGACAACCTTCAAATTGACCATCATCCGAAACGAGCAGCAAAAGTCACTTTTCAATACCCCCAATAAGATAACCGAAGCAGTGTACTACGGCTACAACTTGGTGCTATGGCGGGACGAGTT
This sequence comes from Acrocyrtus sp. NNG-2020, assembly GCA_027744115.1. Taxonomy (NCBI): domain Eukaryota; kingdom Metazoa; phylum Arthropoda; class Collembola; order Entomobryomorpha; family Entomobryidae; genus Acrocyrtus; species Acrocyrtus sp. NNG-2020. The sequence goes on from JAHZND010005339.1 coordinate 23,773, forward strand.
TCAGGAGAGTGCCAAGATGAGCACGTACCTCGTCGCCTTTGCCATCGGCGACTTCGACAATGTCAGCAATAGAAACGGAAATGGGATTAAGCTCGCTATTTACGCCCCACCAGGACTAACACCTCAGGCCAGTTTCGCTCTTTCAAGTGCTGTCCAGGTCATGGACTACTACGACGAGTTTTTTGGCATTCCCTGTGCATTACCAAAGCTGGACCTTGTTGCAATCCCTGATTCAGGGGTGGAGGCAAAGGAAAATTTTGGACTGAGCATTTACCAAGAAACGTCTATTCTCTGTGACGGTAATGAAAGCAGCTCCGCGGCGTACCAGTCAGTTGCGCTGGTACTGGCACGTGATCTGACCAAAAAAGTACATGTCCAGGAAGAAAATAAATTTTAAAATTCGCTTTTTGAGTTATAAATGGTTAATGTTATTACGTTTTCTGTGCAAAGGGCGCGGCCATTTTTAGAATGTTAGAGTCTCTTCTCGGCCTTGATATTTTCCGTCTTGGGCTGTCGGACTATTTGGGAAAGTACAAATTTGCCAACGGCAATACAAGCGCACTCTGGAACGCTCTCAGCACCAACACCAACGACACGGTGGAAATTAAAGTGAGACGTCAATTAGCTATACAAATGTATTAGTAAACTGTTCATTTGTAAATTTAACAACTTTCGCCCCTCTTCAGACTATAATGGATACATGGACCCTTCAAATGGGCTACCCTTTGATAGAAGTTCGCTGCGACAACAACACAGTGAAGGCGACCCAGGAGAGATTCCTCCTCAATCCGGCTACCAACAAGACGAACATTGACCTCACACCTTCCCAGTTCAATTACAAATGGTATGTCCCTTTGACATTCGTCACCAATTTGGAGCCAACGGCCATGCAAATGGTTTGGATGAACATGACAGAGCGTCAGTAGAAAATTATCATCTGACAAATTTGCCGCAAAATTTGAGTTTTTAATAGAGATGATTTTTTAAATTCAAATCAGACGAGTTCATTATGCCGACTGGTGCGGAGTGGATAAAGTTCAACGTGAACCAGACTGGATTCTACAGAGTACACTATCAGGGGATGTTGTGGGATAGCCTTGTTAAGACTCTCCTTACAAATCCGTCCGTCTTTAGTCCTTCAGACAGGGCCAACTTGATTGACGACGCGTTCACACTCTGCAGGTTGGTTCCTAGTCAAAATGATAATGTCACATGATAAGGTAAATGAGTTTTCGTAAATTGTTTACTTGGCGCAGGGCGGGAGTTGTGGATGCCAGTGTGCCGTTGGAATTGTCCAAGTACTTACTCAAGGAGACTGACTACGTACCATGGGTGACTGCACTGAGGCATTTCCAGTCCTGGATTAAAATCCTCCACGAGAGACAAGCTCATCGCCTCCTCATGCAGTTCGTGCATACTCTAATCAAGCCCATTTACATCAAAGTAGGGTGGGCTGACGTAGGATCTCATTTGATGAAGTTAGCTTACTTCCTAGAAAATAAATTGTTATGTTGACTTTTCTCCAGAGGTTTCTGTAAGCTAGTTACCTATGATAATATACTCGTGTCTTTTCTGTAGACTCCTTAGAAGCGAAATTTTAGGCACGGCGATACTTTGCGAGGACAAAGAGGCTGTGAAAGAGGCTACCACAAAATTCAACAATTGGATGTTAAAGGGCTCCCGAGTCCCTCCAAATTTGCGGGAGGTGGTATACTCAGCAGGTAAGAGGATCACAATTCCTATTTTTCCCATGTCCCACTCCATACAAAAAATGTAGGTATGCAATTTTGAGCAAAGGTGTCAAGTACGAGGGAGTTGTGGCATGGGATCATTGCTTGGCGCAGTACAATGAGTCGCCGATTCCAAGTGAGAAGAAGCTACTTTTAAAGGCGATGGGCTCGGCCTCAAACCCGTGGCTACTGCATCAATATCTGGATGCTACTCTGAACCGAGGTGTAATTCCATCGCCAGACGTTCAAATGATGCTCGAAACGGTGGCCGCAAATCCCTCTGGGCGTCTCCTGGCATGGCGACATTTGCGTGCGTACTGGTCCACATTCCAGAATCAGTTTGGAGAAGGCTCGTCCAAAGTGGGGAGTCTTCTTCAGGCCGTGCTGTTTCAGTTTTCTAGCAAGTTTGACTACGCAGAGGTGACGAGTTTCTTCAGGGACGTGGACATCGGTATTGGTACCAGAACTTTAAATCAAAGCCTAGAAATGATACGCTCCAACATCCGCTGGCTGCAGAACAATGAAAATCAACTTGAGAGCTGGCTTCGGACACACCTCTCCCCATCATCTGCCACATCGAGACAAAACTCATGAGTTTTCACTACTATTTCCAACCAGAATGTATATTCCTATCACAATGCCTGTAATGTAATTTTTTCCTTTAGCCGGGTGACAAAGAACTATCTGTATTGACCAGATTATACTTATCAACATCATTATCAAAATTAGCTGGCATAAAGCTGTCACTACTTTCTAGGACAGAGATCATAGATAGATACATACATACTCCAGGAAATTTTTTTAAAAGCAACGTTGGAGCAAAAACGTCCAAGCATTCTAAACAGTTGGGTATTCTTTTCTAAATTTGCACCTGTTGTATTTGATAGACTGAAAGGGATAAAAAGTAAGTGACCCTTTCATATCTGTACACCTCTGTTTGTAGACTTTAGGCTAGAATAGTAGTAGCGTCTAAATAAATAATAAAATAATAAAAGTATAATATGCAGCATAATTTTGTTATGAGAATTAGCAGGCAACTATGCTATCTGCTTTTAAATCTTCTAGATTTCTCGCATTGGTAAATTTTAATTAAAAAGTTTCGGATTACGGCAACCCATTCGATGTCGCAGCGTAAGTAATTCATTAATGAATTTAGAAGTTTCAGGAAAGAAAAGGTATCCCCTATTCCGTTTTCGGTTTTCTACGTCATTAATTGCTCCAGTTTATTCCTGTAACTTTGAATTTAAACTACCCCTACTTGCATAAGGCTAAAATTACTCATATTCCATTTCACTGCTACATAAAACCTTCAGTTGGTAACATGATTTCAATTACAACTACTAAAAACTTTGCTAATTTAGTGAAGCAGCTTTTACTTAAAAGACATAAAATGTGGGAAGCTATTATAAATATAAACCACCGTAAAATTCTAAAAGTGTTGCTTAAACTATTGGGCGACTCGAATTTGATTCCTTTCTCAGTCCGTGACGATAGGATAGGGGACAATGTTTTCTTTACGACACGAAAATTCTTCCTTCAAATTTTTATTCTAGTTTTAGGAGGACTACTATCCGCTTTGGAAATTAGAGAGATCACAAAAATGTTAAGAACTGACACCACTCACGAATCCAGAATGCAAGGGCTCATTGCTCTAAACTTTAACATCCTTATGTACATGTACCAATTTGGACCGGTGTTGTGTCTGATTAGCTACCGGAAATACTGCAACGACTTTTGTCAATTGCTAAACTCTCTATTATCAACACCAACAGGAGTATCACGGATGGTAGCAGGAAATTCACTGCAAGACGGTAACCAGCAAGCAGCAGCATTATCTGTTATGGTAGTATTATTTCCAGCAATTTATCCCTGTATCTGGGTGACCACTTCAGCATTTACCTGGCTAAGCCCTTGCATTCGACCATACTTCGTAAAGGTATTATTGCATGAGTCATGCTCGGAAACTTCTCTAGTCGCCCAGATAGCAATTCTTATCGTTGATGGAGTTTTCCATTTCCATGTGATGTATCTAACAGCATCAATAGTTATCATTTGCTTCATTTCGTTGTATGTTCTCCACAAAAAAATTAGCAAACTGAAGTAAGTACACAACAAATCAGTCGATGAGTTTGATAATATCTAAAATTAAACCCAACAATAACTTGAATTGCTTTATTTCAGTAAAATATTAAGTGGAATACTAACATCACGCTGTGACTCTCATCAGAAACGCCAATTTGCTTTTGCCTACCGAGAAGTGCAGATATACGCAAAGTTAATTAACGGGAGCATTGGCCCCTTAATCATTCCGACTGTATTTGCAGTTGGAGGCTTAATAGGGATAAATTCCTTATATCATGTTTTGATTTTCGGACAGACATTGAGTGGAGTCGTTTTGGCGTGTGTTATGACACTGCTATTTGCGACCTGCATAGGTTGCTCCTTCATAATTGAAGTTGGAAGTAGGCCTGTGCTCACCTCCAAAAAGTGTCTGGTAGCATTTTAAAGAAAGTCGATTTGCAGAGAGAAGTACTGCACCTGGAGCATTCATTTCACCAAATCTTGTAAATCAGTTGCCCTGCAAGTTGGTCCGTTTCATAAAATGGATAGAGGAAGAGGTCCAGCAATGTTGAGGTTCTGCTTGCAGAGGACGTTACTACTCGTAGTTAATACAAAAACATAACTTGATGTTCACTCTGTCTTTTTGAAAAATTTATGAAAATAAGAATTAAATAGTAATTAAATGGATCAGTTGTTTATTGAGTACTTTTTTGATAATTTTCTATTGCAATTTCAAAATTTGGTTGTAAACTAACTTAAGTTAGCTCCACTCTTCCATGTAATCTCAAAGCCACTACTAGCTCTCCAGTCAGACGCTCTACGTAATGCTCACTTTTCCTGGTGATGCTTTCTACCCATCCCAAATGTCCTCCACGCTTGGTCATAATAATAGCCAGTTTAGAGTCAATGTTCCCTGCCTCTTTAAATGGGAGTGCTACAAATATTAAAAACTCATTTTGGAGTAAACTTGAATAATAGGCACTTTTCTAACTTTGCTGTGGCATAAAAGTTCTTTTCTCACAGTCTCCAGGCTGCACCGGATCATCCATCGCATGAACTGCAAACACAGGAATGGTGTATTTGTAGACGTTTCCCACGCTACACACTGAGTAATGATATTCATCTACTGTTTCAAATCCAAACTGGGGAGCTGTCACGGCGGTGTCGAACTCTCTCAGGGAGGTAGCATTCAGTGCCATTTTAGCATCAAATTTGAAAGGGGGACTTTCAAACTTTGCAATAAATCTGCGCATTAATTAGTTTGTTCAAATTGAGATTGTAATGAAAGGGAAATTTTAGCTAACATTGCATTGTCAGCCTACCTTTTCCAGAGCTTCACCCATGCCAAGCCCAACCTTCTACTAATTATTAATCTGTTGATCACTGTTGCCTCCACGCTCCTCATTCCTGCAAACCCATCCCACACGATGGAAATGAGAATGGCGTAGTCCAGCCATCTCTTCGCTTCTTCGGATCGGCAGATTAAATATTTCGAGAGGACGATACTACAAATTCCACCTCAAGTTCATTATATTTACACATCTAGTTTAACAGTGCATTAGATCGGTATTTATTAAATTTAACCATATTTTTACCCTCCAAGTGATGTTCCTATCGCTATAATCCTATGACTCGAAAACTTTTTCTTAATGTAAGGAGCCACTTCGGCAAGATCGTCTATGTAAGAGGCAGAATATGTCCTCGGGCTCTATATAAATAATTACCTATTTTCGGTACCATGGGAATTCTTTTTTAGAATAATCTAAAATCAACCATCAACTCAGAAACTTTTTGAATACCGTGAATTCAACTCCTCCCGTTCCCCTGTGATTCATAACTACTACGGAGGAACCAGCCTTATTCAGGGACAAAACTAGAGTTCGGATGTAGCCCGACTGTGATGCACTACCTAATCCTGGAAGAAGGAGTATCATCGCTGGTCTAAAGAAAAGAAAAAGGAAAATAGGCAATCGTCAAAGTAAATAAATTTAGCGAGAGCAATAATAAAGAATAATTGAAGTTTTACGATTCTGCACTGTTGGTGCCGGCACTATCATGCATAAAGTAGTCCAGTGCTAGATGTCCTCCATCAGATAACTGATATAGCTCTCTGGAGTATGGAATCCTTGCGGGAGTTGTGGCACGAGAAATGACGCCAAACACTGTCTGGAGTCGACCGTCTGCAAGAAATGGGAATGGGAAAAATTGTTGTCTTAAAGTACTCACGTGAGTGTCTAGAAATCGTTTCATTTTAGCGTTTCCAGTGTGTACCCGTGGTCTCTACAAAAAATAAAATTATGTTTGGAAATTGTTTATTCAACGTGCCACACAATATATAAGTGACACGGCGACTTGTTTTTTGAAATTGTTCGGCTATACCTTCGCCACAAACACAAAGTAATAGCCACTAAATATAGCCATAACTGCCAAATACATAGACCACTTGGTCACTAGCAAATTCCACAAAAAATTCAGCATTGTATTTTGAGTTAGAGTGCCCTTAATTTGTAAGCTGCTACAAGCTCCTCGAACTCTGAAATTATATAAAAACTAAAAAAGCAGCATGCAATTTTGTAAAGTCTTTTTTTTAAAATTTCCTAAGGAAGTTCAGCACTTTCTTATCATTTGTGACTATCGAGAAACCATGAGAGAATACAAAATA
>JAHZND010005340.1:0-12900 GCA_027744115.1 Acrocyrtus sp. NNG-2020
GTGCAGTTTGGTAAAAGGGCAATTCGTAAAAAGGGCAGTCCGGTCACAGGGCAGTTTGGAAAAAGGGCAGTCCGACCCTGAAGGGCAGTTCGGAAACAGGGCAGTTCGCCGGTTACGTATGAATACGAATACGACCTCAAAGTTGCATGAATTGCTTGAAAAAAGTTCTCTTTTATTTTTTGATTCCAGTATCAACACTTTCCTGTGTCATCTTACATTTTTTAGTCTCACCACTCACCAGTCTTTTAACTGAAATATTGAGCAAATTTTAGCATGTCAACTAGCTCATATAACTATCAAGATCACAGTAAAAAAGCCGGCCTATGTATGACATCAAAGAAACTGGGCAAAACTGAACTGTGCATCTTCAGAGAGACCTGCTGTCAGTGAACTTTTTGGGATTAGCTGTCAATGAGAATGATAAGCGTAAGGTCAAAGATCAAGATATAAGATCTGGAGATGGATGACGTACGTAACTTATATATTGATGAATGTAAACGAACCAAAATAACAAAGTACGGATTACTGCAACACAATATCCGTCATCCATTCACATTCTGAGAACTCGTTCTTAATTTAGTTAAAAATAAGTTTATGTGTATAATTAATAGCTATTACCGAAAAAAGCAGATGAGATGCGCATGTTCTCTTTACGAATAGCAGTTTTTCTTACTCCATAATGCATTCCTGACGAAATAATATAATTCAACTTTTAAAATAGTTCACAAGCTAGTATTTATGTTTTACTAATATTAAGAGAAAATGTGACGGAATAAGAATCCTGAAAGCTGGTCCCAGTGTCATATGCTCAGCTCATTTCATCCGGTGAAAAACGGGCATAAATTTCATTCCATATTGCACTAACGCAATGAAAAAAGGGGTTTTTCGAGCTCAATGAAATGGATTGGAAGTTTCTCATCATTCTTTTTTCATTTTTTCTTTCCTGTGGAGAAACGAAGAAGCATTCCAAGAATGGCAATAATGACTGAAGACCCTAATTTTACAATCTTACCGTTGCCCTCTCCTAGCCAACCCTTGCTTTATGCATTGTCTCATCAATAAAGTTCATTTTTAAGCTGAAAATAGAACAACTGAAAACCTAAAAATGAAGGGAAATTTGGCTTTAGATTCATCAAATATGTTGCGGGCTTATAATCCTCGCTGTATGAAGTCTGCAGTTTGTGTTCTAAAAATAAAAAAAACTAAACAACCTTTTTAAAGAATAAAGGTACTATATTCCGTCTGTTTTCAGGAGGGTAAAGAACGAAACAAAAATAGATTCCAATGAAGTACCTTCAGACAAAATGTGCATGGAAAAATTCTGCTATTTTTTTTAAATGCCAAAGGAATAGAAAAGGAAGCCAGTACGACAACATTTTACGCGTCATTCTCTTTTCGGCAGCAGAACCAGCGCAGCGCGCCTCATTTCTGATTTTTAGCTGAGCATTTTTTAAAAAATAAGTGAACGAGTGAACCATTAACCTTTTTGATTTTTATAAAAGTAAATATTTCAAGCAATAGAATTAAAATATGAATTTCGTAACGACAGTCTATCTGATTGGATGTTTAGTGGTGCTTTCGGTTTTTTCGGTAAGCTGTTGATTTTTTTGAGCACTTTACACATTTTTCTTGCAAGTATTTAATTTAAATATGACTGGGTTTAAAATTTAATTTTTTAAAAAACTTTCATAGGAGGACATAAATCATGAGCAGCGAGATATACATCTCTGTCCTGTCCACTACGTAGGGAGCACCCCAGGCTGGACTCCACCGACAAATTGTGCCACAGCTTGTGACAAGATCAATCTGCAGGCGTGTTGCTGCAAAGTGTGTGGAACCGACAATCAAGGGAGCTGTGCCTGCCAATGCTGTGATAAGTCAGTTGCCTGTAAAAATGGACTGGTGGACAAAAAAGATAAAGATAAATGCAAAAACATCAGCGTGCGAGGTCTATTAGACCTAGTGCAGTTCGACACCATGCGCCAGCGCAAGAACTTACTTTGAAAATGCCTAAACTCCTGACCTGACTACATGACCTTGTACTCCAAATATAAATCTCTGGCTTTTGTCCTTATCACATAAATGTCCTATATTCTCACTAATTTATCGTTTTTTAAAGAATTACAAAAAATCAAAGAAGTAAATAAATTAAAATTCCTCCTTTTGCACACCAAGTTGCATTGAAGTTAATTACAAAGAAAATGCTCGTTTTTTGCTGAAAAGTGCAATTGACTTGAACTTTATTTTAACTTCACTAGAAAAATGCATAATCTGTCATCTGTCATCAAGTTCCGTTTACAATAGAGCGTGCTAAACGCCCTTTTGATGTTCATTAAATACTGAAGGTGCACAAACTGCCAAAATTAATTGAGCACTTCAGATTAGTTGAAGCCTGAAGTTATCATTTTCTCATCGATTGATTGGTTACGCCTACGTCATCAGCACCATCATTACAACGCCAAGAATTGTATATACTAACGCCATACAATTCTGGCTCTTATTGCCTGTAACAATTAACGCTCGAAAATCTTTCATCTTCTTCTTACCTCACAATAAAAGCGAAATTATTATATAACTCTACTCATTAATTTTTAATTGGTATTCTCGATGCGATTTTGCGATATCCTACAATCGAGGTGATTAAAGGGCAGAAGGCAGTTACAGTCCCAGTCGGAGCCCACTTCAAACAGGAGAAGCGTGACTTTTATTTTTTAATTTACGAGCTATAGCCGCCATTTTCTCTGAAAGTATTTGTTTTGCTAAAAAAAATTATATATTTTTTATTGTGCCGCGATAACGGCCAATGATTATGAATAAATAATTAAATGTGAGTAATAATGGGAGAGCTAAATGCACACGAGACTAGGTTTTACATATGTCACTCACATCGAATCTCGCATCATCAGAAAATTTTTGGCTTGTGGCGATGATGCTATAATAAAAGGCTGACTCCGTGCTTGCCTACTAGCCCCCAAGTGCCAAGTTCAGCATTCAAGCAAAATATAATGAATGAGTAATGCGTGTGGCGTCTTCATTCATTTTTTTTGTAGTTAAAGTTGCATCTTTAACAGTTTAGCGCTATAACACTATCGCCTTCATCGCTTTTTCTTGTCAAGTTTAACCAGTTTTTTTATCCTATTGTTGTAAAATGTCGTTTCAATTTCTTACGTAATTTATCCTAATCAGCGGACCTAAAAAGTATCGATAAAAATATGTATTTTTATTACTACTAAAGCAATTAGCTCCATCATCACCTCTATTGCTAACAGGATAAGGAGAGCTGACCTCTGAGCCTTCTTTTCTTAGCTGGCATTAAAAATGCAAATTTTTTTAGGTGAATCTTCTAGGATAGAAAAAAAAGGTTTAAATGGAATGAGTTAATATTTTATAAGAAAAATTAGCACTAGGTGAAGTTGAAGGGACATCATTTTACTCGTCTCAGCGATATAACTGATTTGTGTGCTATAAAACTAGTTAGCAACAACAATTAAAATAATGTTTTGGTTGATTACTTACCAAAAAATGTTTTAATTTATTACGGCAGGGATGCGTCCTCTACAGCCTCAATCAGCGAAATGATTTCTGTTTGGCTGTGACTGCACATGTCAAGGTCAGGCTAGGTAGCCCCGGAACAAAAATGAGTGTGAGTCTGTGCCATGGGAAGGAGATACACTCCCAAATATACTTTTAGTTTAAATAGGAGCTGGTGCGAGTGTCGCAGCATCAGTCGCTTCCAAGTCCTCCTCCAAAGATCATTTAGTTAGAAAACGCTTAAAATAATTTTTATTCAGACAGTTTGGTGATATCTTAGGAAATAATGAAGGTGCTTGTGGTAAGTGGAAACTACAAATAATTTTTTTTTGTTTAATTTTAATGTGAAAAGTGAACTGAACATATTGATTTCAGCTTTTCGCGTGCTTTTCGATTCCGTTTGCGTCCGCCGGAATTGGAAAGGTAACTCCTCAAGTTGAGGCGGAAGCTCTTCGTCTCTGGAACGAGTTTTGTGCTGGTGCCGCTGGAGAAGGAGGGGGCAGTGGAGATCTTGCTGTGTACTGCAAACTTTCTCCGGATGTCGAGGAGGAAAATCTTCGTCATGATATTAGCGTGACACCAAGATCCACGGATAGCAAACAGGTCATTTTTGTCCGTCCACCTTCATACAACTACAATCACGACGTTAGGGTTAATGGAGGAGGCCAATCTGGGCAGAAGACTGTCATTTACGTCCTTCCAGCTAAGAACAAGCAGCGTGTCAACATTATTGACAACACTTCAAACGATGTTGTCACTCAGAAGCCAACTGTCTTTTTCCTTAAGAAGGACCATAGTGATGGAAGTCATGATGATGATCGCGACTCCCAGCCTGCTCCCCCAACAGGGACTTACCTTCCACCAAAGCAGTCCCCACGTCCTACGGAAGATGAAGGCGGCTATGGTTATCCTTCCGTTTCTGCTTCTTCCAACCGCAGAGTTATCTTAAGACCAAGGCATTAAAAGTGAGTATAGTAACGGAAGTATACTGTTCTGGTCAATATATTTTACCACTCTTGTCTGCAATAAAGGACGAGTACATATTCAATAATTTATTATATTTAAACTAATTATTTATTGCAATTAGCTGTATTGTGTAACATGAAATCAAATTAAGAAAAATTTAATAAAGCAGTGGCATTATTCAAAATATTGGAGCAAAAGCAAGGTGAAGTTTTATATTGCATAAATTGTGGTCAAAACGCACAAAATTGAACTTGAAATCTAAAAACTGCCTACCTATGCAAAAATTAAATCCGCTGTGATGATATGAGACCGTGAATGTGCTAAAGTTTTGCAAGATTGCGTGCAAGCAAACGAATGCTTATATCCTGGCACTTTGGCAGTGTCAGCAGCGGCTCCAAAAAATGGATTGGACTTGATCTGTGAAGGACACCGAAAATATAAATGTAATTATAGCGTGTAAGCGGCTGCCGCGAAAGCTAAATCTGACGTGATTTCAAACTCATGCTTGCACGACAATGACAATAAATGAGCATAATTAAAAATGCCTTTGTTTTGAAAATTTTGCGATGCAGAACTAGAGTAAAGAGAAGCTTGCATAATATCTATCTTAAGTGCTTCATCGAAATTATATGATTTAATTAAGTAGGTAGCATGATACAATAGACAGGTGAGGAGGTACAAAGGTATCATCGCCGTTGCTGCTGCGCTGCTGACATGGAACGGTTTGAATATGAATGGGAATGAGCAGAACTGGAACAGGACGTCAAAAAATGAATGAAAATGGATGTCTGTTTTTCTCACGCACCCAGAAATCACACTTGAAACTTGGAAGGTCAGCAGAAATTAATTTTGGTATTTGAAGCAGTATCCTTATTCGCACGTGGAGTATGGGGCAGGTAAGGTAATAAAAATTAACTGCGTCACAAAGTTGTTCCTTAACAACCTAAAATTCTCTGCAAATCGTACTAAATTAGTGTTACCTTAGAGCAGAAATCAGTTTTTAAAAAAATGGACAGCGAATCGGCGAAACCTTTTCTGCCGTCATCTGGGGCAAGCTCAGACATATTATTTGGATGGCCAGAATATGTCGTGTTTGGACTCATGCTGGCGATTTCCGCAGCAATCGGTTTATTTTACGGTTGTACTGGAAACAAACAGAAAACTACAAGCGAGTTCCTCATGGGAAATCGGAACTTGGGGGTGTTTCCAATCGCCTCTTCGTTAATTGCGTCGTAAGTTGTGTGAACTCTCGTTATGATTTATCTACGTTGCCAATTTCCTTTTTAAACTTAAACTCTACGGAAGCCATGTTGACTTTGATAGATTTATATCCGCCATCACGTTACTTGGAACCCCGGCCGAGGTATACTCCAGAGGTATGTGTACAGCATCATTATTTATATTTCATTTTTTAAATTTTAATTATTTTAGACAAAAAATCAAAACAAAAATTTCTCCAGGTTCCATATACTGGATGATCGGAATTTCTTACATATTCGTTATGGCCGCATCCGCTTTTATCTACCTTCCGGTATTTTATGATCTCCGGCTTACATCGGCCTACGAGGTATTTAAAGTAAAACATTACTTTCCAAAAGCCGAAACAATTCCCAGACCAAACTAATTGGAAACTTGTTTGGCTTTTCTCTTTAAAAAAGTATTTAGAGTTGAGATTTGCGAGACCAGTCAGATTGCTGGGATCAGGCATTTTCATAGCACAGATGGTACGCACCTCTTATTTAAGATGCATAATTGAGTAGCACCCTTTCTTAAATGCCATGCAAGCTGTAATAATAGTTTTTATTTTATTTACTCATTAGACAATTTACATGGCCATTGTTGTGTACGCACCTAGTCTTGCGCTAAGTCAAGGTAATCTGTCATCGTTTTGTATGGAGTGAATAAGTAGGTAACTTTTTCCGCTGGTAAATATTTTTTAATTAATTTAATCTGTGTAAAATTGTTTGACCTTGACTTTGAAGTGACGGGCCTGAACGTTTACGGATGCGTGGTTGCGATATTTTTTATCTGCACGTTTTACACTACTGTGGTACATTTTTTGCTAGAACTTTTGTCATTGTTATTCCGCAAGAATAATAATATTTTTCACTAAACTGATAAATGAGTTGCATACTGATCTACCTACGTGATTTTATGGCTATAACTATAAATTTCGCAGGGAGGAATGAAGGCTGTCGTTTGGACAGACACATTTCAAGTCATCATTATGTTCGCTGCCATGTTCGTGGTGATAATTAAAGGCGCCAATGATGTCGGGGGTCACACAAAAGTTTGGGATATTGCAAAGGCAGGAGGAAGAATTGAATTTTTTAAGTAGGTGGTATACTTTCTGAATGGAATTCTAAACAGGTATGGTTTTATTATGCCTTCTATTAATTTGTGAGTAGTTTTGACTTCGATCCAAGAACGAGGCATACCGTTTGGGGGTTATTTTGGGGTGGCTATTTTACCTGGACAACTGTTTACGGATGCAATCAGGCGCAGGTTCAGAGATATCTCAGCGTTCCCACGAGAAGGAAAGCACAATGGTACTGTTAATAAAGTAATTTCCAGGGTGAATCCTTATTGGCAGTTTTCCTACGGTTTTCAAAAATTATTCTGATATTACTGGTTTTCTAATAGGGCACTGTTCGTTAATTTCTTTGGGTTGGTGGGGATATTATCGGTGTGCTGCTATGCTGGATTGGTGATCTACGCAAGATATTCAACATGCGATCCTATCATTTCAAAGGTGATAATTAAAGACGATTAAATTCAACTTGAAGGATATGGAAATATGGGAAATTATTTTTGCAGAGGGTTACAACTGCCTCAGGAGCCTTAAGGTTCGTTCGAGTCTAATTTGATTGTTTTATATCAGGCTCTTTAAAAATAAACAATTAAATCTGTTTTCATATTTTCAGCACTGTATCAAGTGGACTGAACAGTTTGGCTGCAATCACCTTGGAAGATTTTGTAAAAGGTCTCTACATCCCTGACATCTCGGATGAGAGAGCGACAAAAGTTTCAAAGATAGTCGCGGTAGGATTTGGGCTATTCTCATTTGCTCTTGTTTTCGTCGCAGAACAATTGGGAGGGGTATTGCAGGCTACCCTTAGCATTTTCGGAATTATCGGAGGTTCACTTTTGCATTTTTGAATAGCTCTATTTGCAATGTAATTATTATGCCGTCATTGCAATGTAATTTTCTCTTTAGGGCCTTTACTTGGTGTATTCAGTTTGGGAATGCTATTTCCATGGGCAAATTGGAAGGGAGCGTTTGGTGGAACAATATCTGCTTTGGCATTCACCCTTTGGATAGGCATTGGAGCTAATGTTGCCATCGCAAAAGGACAAATAAAATCGCTAAAGTTGCCTGTTAGCGTGGACGGCTGTGAGTTTGGAAACTTCACGCTTCCTCCTCCCCTCCCAGTTTCATATCACCCGGAAAGGTAGCTAATAAAATTACTGGTTTGTCATAGTCATCAGTACATAGTTTTAAATAACTAATTAGGTACTAAAATGTGACAACAATTTGTACTCAATTTCTAGTGGAGGAGTCATGGATCTCTACCGTATCTCCTACATTTGGTACTCTGGAATTGGGTGCATTTTTACAATTTTAGTCGGACTAATCATCAGTTTTCTAACTGGACCACAAGATCCACGAAAGCTTGACCCAAAATTGATTAGTCCGGCAGTAGACAAGTTCGTTCAGTGGATTTTCCCAGAAAGTCTCCTTTATAAAATGGGATGGGAATTAGGAGTGGATATGGACATTGACAAGGTATGCCAAACACAGACTACTTATAACCATGATAAAATAAAACGTTTTACAAGCTTTACAGCATAGGTAAACATGTATTTTTTAAATCGAACCATTTTATTAGAAAATGCGAGGTGGCACACAGGACCAAGATGGCCACAATAACCCTAACTTCTTTAGCATCAACTCGAAAAACGGAGTGCAAAACTTGGCGTTTCGTGAGCAAGACGAAAGCCAATGTACAAAGTGGAAGGAAACTGGAGGTCAAAAGGATACTAGACTATGATTTATTATTATTAGCTGATATAGTAAACTTCTAAATCCTGGATTTCGCTCAAAGGAGCGAAAAAGAGATTTACGGGTACCTTAATCTCAACTTACTCATTTATTTCTTTGATTCTTTTTTAAGTATGTTCGATCAAATTATCAGAAATATTTGGATATGGAACTTTTTCTGAAAAGTGTTAGAAAACCGCAGCTGCAACATTCGTTTCTCATGAGTACACTTTTACAACTTCTAAAGCTTTCTTCATGGAGACAATAGTAATTAATTGAGGAATGTGGAAGATGGCACCTTTTTAAAATAAAACGTATTTTCTCGATCTGTTCTGGTCTGTATTCATTCTGCCTATTTTTAAGGTTAACAAAATACCTAATTATAATTGTTGATTGCTAGTATGGCTTTGAGTTACGGAGATGGGCCTGCTTTCGAAACTCGTACTTAAAACACTTTCCCCACCAACTTGTTTTCGCACAAGCCCTTTCTGGCTTCAGGACGAAGCATTTTGGCTGAATAACGTTAAAGAACAATTTGGCAACAAAATCGGCAGCCCCAGTGTTTGTGTGTCGCAAACACGATCTGAACCTGTAGCAGTAATAAATAAAAGTGAAAGAATTCATTGTCTGCGCTATAAATGCTCAAACATGCTTTTAAAATTTGAAATTACAATTACCGTTCGTCGCAAATGCAGTGACTGACTGTGTGCATCCTGTAATTAAATATGCCATAATCTGAGGTCATTCCATGAATTACGATAGGGCAGCTATCATGTTCCCGGCAACATCGATCAGCTCCAACGTGCGCACCCATATCCTCATATTTTTCAGCTAGGGTACCTCCCCCACACCAAAGCGTCCCAGGAACCATTCCCCAACGAAAAGCTTCCCGACGAATGCGTCTGCTTTCACAAATTTGCAAAATTCCGCGTTGAAAACAAATTTCAAAGGCTTTACTAAGTTGTTTTAAAAGATTTCAAATAGCTCTAAAACTTGCCGCTTTGATCCACCAGTATTGACCGCCACTGAGATTTCGGCATATGCACACAGAACAACTAACGTAAGAAACCACCTCATTTCAATTTGACTCTATGAGCATAAAGGTGGAAACGGCAGCTATATAGTCATAATGTTCTTAAGCCAACAGTTGCATGTAACTAGGCTCCCAAACTATCATACAACTTGCTATTTATTTGATTTTGCACATACATATGAGCTTTTACAGTTTTACAGCTCGTACGATTTCCAGGGAAAAACAATTGCTCAAGAATTCCATTTTCATTTTCTCACTACTGAAAGGAAATTTTAAAGGAAAGTAACAAGGAGAGGTCTAGTTTGTACAACAATTGTGTAAGTCCTAAGTACTTACAACAAAAGTTTGAGCAAGCAATTTGGCAATCAAAAGACGCAGTTTTCGCATAGGTTGTATATTACTCAATATATATACCTATACTTGCGTAGAAGGCGAAAATTCCTAGTTTGGCAATAACTTTGAACTGACAGAAACTGTTTAATGGCGCATAAAAAACTACTTTATAGCTGTCGTCGACGGCATGTATGATATCTAATGGGAATAGGTATTTTAGGTACGGTAAAATATTGAGTGTACGATATATTCAATTTTATTTCCTTCATACTGAAAGTATTCCTCTTCAGAAGATGATGAGAAGTAGAGTCTTTATAATAAAAATGATGAATCAAGAATTGAGCTGAAGGTAGTTTAAAAAAACATTGTCTTTTATTTCTTGAGCAAACATTTTAGAGGTGCGTAGCCATTTCTGTGAAGTGGTAAAATAGGTCTTAGTAAATGAGGCGTCCTTATTGAATAAGATTATATTGGAGTGGAATGAACAAGACTTATTCTTTCCACTTCAATATAATACAATTCAATAACTGGATAACTTTTACTCAGTCGTACATCCGTATGCTATGCTTGGTTCAGTTAAACAATGAGGCGCACAATGCCACAATGTATATACAATAAATTTCGGGATATTTAGATTATTGACAAATTCCTGTAAATCGTTTTAACTATTTTGCGTACTATCGTGAATATAGCCATCATTTTTAGTACTCATAAAAGCATAAAAGAAGGTCGGAATTTAGGAAGTTTGGGCAGCTATAGTTAGATTTCAAGTTTTATAGCGTCAACAGCAGCGTTTAATGTCTCCATCTTCACACTATGCTTACAAATATGTCAACCTAAAGGGAATGCGTAAGAAATATTTGCTTGGGAGCTGAATTAACTAAGACCCACCTTAATCGCCAAAAATGCCAAAACATACGGGAATTGGTGAAAATATTACTACGGGTAGGTCAGCACATCAATTTATAACACTGAACACTCATTTGCAAGACATCTAGATACCTGTGTAGCATTATATTGTATATGTTGCTACATAATATAACTGCAAAATGCACCCACTATAACAATGTAGATAAAGAAGGTGCCTGAAATATTATGATATCTGATACATGTACATAAAGTCTGCAATGCAATGCAGTTAATAAGCAGGTAGTCATTCCACCTACAGAGGGGGAAGACATTATGTGAAAAAATCACGTTTTGTTTTATTACTATACGTAATCCATTAACTTAGTTTTCTTTTAATATAAAGAAAAGAATGCAGTAAAACCAAGACCTATGCTATCATCTTTCATTCATGAAAACAATGCAAAAATGCAGAAATATTTTCGGCACTAATTTGGTCTTGTTCAAGACCAAATCTCTTATGGAATTGAATTTGTAGCCGAGCACCTATTACAAATCTTTGCAGTTTCACTTAGGTCCTCATCTCGTGCTGTGGTCAAATCTTGAACTGTAGCTTCAAGAGTATCTGTTAGGATTAACTTTTTAATAATGAATAAATTCCGTGTTGGTGGTCAGCATGGACTTTACGTTCCCGCTGACACCAGCACTGGATTACGCTGGGGCCAAAGGCCACCTGATCTTCCCAGGCTTACCTGCGGCCTGAAGCCCTTAACGCTGGTAAAATTCCTTGCTACAATAGATCTTGTAAGTTATTTTTATTATTTTAATACTACTATTGCAGCTATCTTGAATCCCACCTACCAATTTGCAAAGAGTATATTAGCGGATGTTGAGTTTTGCTATCATTTTAGGTCAAGGACCTTGGTGGAGTAGCTGGATGCATTTACGTCTATGTACTTCTCCGTACGGGCAACATTGATGAGCTACTAGAAGAGTATGAACTGGAAAATTATGAAGAAATCGTCCAGTTCGTGGATTTTCCACGTATCACAAGCTTTAGCTTATAAATTTCTAAGGATATAGTTATAAATTTTTGCAACTTGATGATCGATTCTATTTCAACAAACTATTTAGTGTGGGCACAACGAGGCATTCTGCTCCTTTTAATCTTTATACTCCTTCTATCATTAGTGTTTTCCGTTGTTCTTTACATCGCAGCAAATAAGGTCATCAATTTTTCACAACAAATTACATTACACATTTCGTTATATTTATTAAATTATTATAATTTTTTGTCCTTCCAGAGCCATTTTGGTAGACTTAAATACTGGTTCATCTACCAACTCACCATGTTACTAATCTATATCCCTCTCCATGTATGGATGTACATCTACGGATGGTTTATTCCGGACAAACCCCGGGAGTTTATTGGCAAAATGTTTATTATTTTTTTCCTAAATTACGTATGGCAGGGCTATCATTTATACGTCACCTCATTGCTTATTACAGACATAACTTGTCCGCCCGGAGTTGACACTAGGATCCGATATAGCTTTAGTAACGTTCGTAGAAAATCTTCCATTGTGAGGTAGGGCAGCCACTGCAGATAACTTCATTACTCCTGTCAAATTCCGATTGCACTTTCCTATAGATCCACTTTGCAGTAAATAGAAAGATCGGTTGTTAAGTATAGTCAAGAATATGTTTTACTCTGCAGTTATCAAGCTCGAGGAAATGTTTCGTGGCCACGAATAAACCACTGAGAGCGTTTCTTTGACTAAAAGCTCACCGTGCACGGCTCTAATTTTGCTTTCTAAAAAAAGTTATAAAAATCTGATTTATCTCCCATAGGCAACTTTCATTTCATTTTATCGTATATCGTAGTGCAAGAAGGAGAAGACGATACTGTAATATATTATGTTAGAGTGTATCTATCTGCAATGTATTTTAACCGTAAGAAATGTCTTCGTTTAAATTTATTAATTATATCTATGGTACAAATAAATTTGTCGAGTGAAAAAGACACATACCGTATTTCCTCTTTTTAACGCCCTGGGCGGAACGTCAAACTGACCTGCTAAAAGGAGGGCGTTAAATAGAGGGGGGCTATAATTGGGAGGAAGGCGGAAAACAAAACTTGGATTCCAAA